>CM042569.1:8594432-8771932 GCA_023630585.1 Cranoglanis bouderius | reverse complement strand
TGACAGGATTATGACAGGTCCTGCGTGATGTGAAAACACCAAGCAAGATACTGTCCACTCTCTCAACTTGGGCACCATTGATCTTAACTGTGTGGTAGCGCCTCTCCTGCTTCATGCTGAAGTCCACTATCAACTCATTTGTCTTGCTGATGTTCAGGAGGATTCTGTTCTCCTGGCACCAGTTCTCCAGGATTTTAATCTCTTCTCAACATTATGAGAGATCAGGCCCACCAAAACAGTGTTGTCAGCAAACTTGACAATGGTGGTAGAGTTGGAAGTGGCCACACAATCATACTGTAAGTGTACAATGAGTGCATCAGGGGGCTTAGGACACAATCTGCACTGACACAGGGAAGTCCCATGTCCTCCAACTTGGTGGTGAGTTTGGAGGGGATTATAGTGTTAAATTCTGAGCTGCAGTCAACAAACAACATTTTAACATACCTTCCTGGTGTCCAGATGGCTTAGGATTGTGTGTAGGAGGTGTGTGATGGCGTCATCAGTTGAGCGATTGTCATCGGTTGAGCGATTGAATAAATCAATTTAACAAATCAATTTGTGAGAAAACTGGTTATGTTGCTGAATTTCGCTCACGAGTCCACTATAAATATAAATATTTATAAAAATCCATCTGAAATGGTTTTAACATTTATGTTTTTGAATGCATTTCAAATATAAATGTACAAATATAATACAAAGTCCAAAGACACTAAAACAGTCTCATATTAGACCCCAAATAAATATGAACTCACTTTTTTTTGGATTCCACTGTTTGTTTGTTTTTTGTTTTTTTTTTAACCAAAAGGATGCATTTTAGGGGCCAGTTTTAACCCTGTTAGAAATCTGACTCACAGGCCCCCAACTGTGTACGGACATTCAGCAAGCAATTAGCGTTTTTCAAATAATTCCTCAACCAGCAAAAAAAAAATCCATTAATCTCATTCCAAATGCTAAATAAAACACTCATGATTCAAACAAAAATAGCCATCTGGCAGCAACCTGCAGTGACAGGCTTTGCTTCTCAAACTGTGATTATATGTGTAAATTGGTTAGTAAGCTCAGCACCTGTCAACCCTAATGAATTTGCTGCATTGTCTTTGAGCATGACCTGAACATATATCTGGGTCTCTTACAAATTCTGTTTCTAGGCTGCCATATATATGACTTGTATTTTGTAACTTTACATTTACTAAACTAGTAGTTGATGGTTTGGGGTTTTTCTATCTGGATGAGATATTCTGAAACTTTGACAGCGTTTTAAAGGTGTGTGTATATGAGAATAATTTAATTCACATTATAATGAGATAGAGGAGGGTTTATCACAGACACTGAACTGACAAATACATATCTGATTTATACTTCTGTAAGCAATTTATCACCCCAGTGATTTTGTTTTTTTTCCCCCATTCTCTCTTGCTCAGCTAAACTTTATCCTATTTGTGAATATTGTTCGGGTGCTGGCAACCAAGATCCGAGAGACCAACGCAGGCAGATATGACACAAGAAAACAGTACAGGTTTGTGCAACAGCCTTGAGATTTTACCTCAATCATTTCATAAGTACTGATATAAATCATGGAATATTGGTACTGAAATAAGTTATACTCAATGAAACATTGTTATACTCAATGAAATACTGGCATTGGAATTCCTGAAGTGTACAGCCCCAGTGGTATTAAGGTGTTGTAAATAAGAAAAGAGCCTCAGGCAACTGTTAATGCTCTTGAGTCTTTTCATCCAAGAGAGAATGAGTTCTTGCTCCAGGAATAATTGTCTTTGGTTAAAAGAAGTCAAGGGAGAAATAGACTCCCCAGTACAGCTGCTTATAGACAACATAATTTTCTTCTGAACACAGTATCGGTATTCTGTTTTGTTCTTCTCTTTGGTGCTGTGTGTTTGATGATTTAAATCCAATAAATATAAAGGGAAAAAAGGGGGGGGGATCCCAGATCATGCACATAAAGTGATGATAATTACTACCTTTTGCTTTCTAGTGTTAAAAGGCCATTTGTCCATATAAGCATTCAGTCTGGGAGCAAGCAAACTGCGAAGGCATGCAATTTGCTGTGGTTAATAACAGTAATCAATTCAGTGCTTTTGGACACTATCCCACTGCACTATGCAGTATATCACAGGTGCCAGTCTGGCCAGATGGCACTGTTCAGTCAAGGCCACATCACCCATGTTTACAAATTTATAAGAGAGGGTGCAGTCACATTGCATTTTTTAGTTGCGTGCTTTTAAATGGCTCCATCTCTGACTTCTCAATAAATGCTAGCTATTAGATTAAATGAACACTTAGTTTATTACTTTTCTTTGTTAGTTATATTCCTTTCTAACTTTCATCTTCTCCATTATTACTAAAGTTTTAGATTTTGTGTGTACATGGGATCATTATTGTACTTCATTGATTCTTCTGTGGGTGTGTGTTGGTGGATAGTTGATGGATCATTTGAGGATTTTCGAGCCCAATATTGTCTCTAGTCATTGCCCATATGACAGTCTCCAATATATTCCCTGAAATGTCACACTGAAATTATTCTAATAGTGTGAAGTGATGCTTTGAAATATCCTGATAATGAGCTTTCTGTAAAATATAATTACTTGGATTGGTGGGGTGGCACTGAAGTCAAGTTACTGTCTGTGCAGAGTTTCACATGTTTTCCATGTGGATTTTGTCCAGGTACCAGCTTTGTGACACCTCCCAATTCCATGCCAGTAGGTGGATTAGCTACTATAAATTGACCCGCCTGGCTTCCCATCAGTGTTTAGCACTCAGTGGTCTCTGGATTGGTCCCAGATCCACTGCAGCTCTGACCAGGAAAAAATGTTTACAGAAGTTGAATAACGAATGAACTTACTTTATCCCAATGTTTCCATTATGTACTGTATAGTGTTGGCTATTTGAAACTGTAGGCTGTCCCTTCCTTTTCCTGTGTAATATTACATTATTATTATTACATTATTATTATAGTACTTAGTAGAAGGAAAACTTAATCTCAGCGCACAGGCTCCATTGGCTAATTTGTGCACAGTATGATGCTCCATTTTCTGAAATATCATCTATTAACTTATGCATTCATATAAACAATATACTAAACAGTGTACTGACTCCCCTCTCCCACCTCAACTTTTGTGTCTGTAACCAGGAAGCTGGCTAAATCCACGCTGGTGTTGGTGTTAGTTTTTGGTGTACACTACATTGTGTTTGTGGGGATGCCACACACCTTCAAGGGACTCGGCTGGGAAGTGCGCATGTACTGCGAGCTCTTCTTCAACTCTTTCCAGGTATTTAATCATTGGTTAAGTGCTCGCATACCTAATGTAATCAGATATGAAATTTACCATGAAAGGCAAGATGCATGCAGTCACCATTCAAGGATAACACTGTACATAGATACATAGGTTCCTATGCTGGGACTAAACAGGAATGATTGAATACTGAGTAATTACTCAGTAAGTCAATAAAGTAATGGTTTGGTAGACCGTTATGAGCAAAGCAATAATTACTGAGCCTTATATCTATATCTATATCTATATGGGAAAAACTAGCTAACTAGTCAGTATTAGTAAGTTATCATGTGTTTCACTTTACAATACTGTCCCAGATCATCATCTCCATGTGAAGGGCACAGTAACACTTCAGTCATTATCTAACATATACAAATTACTTACTCATTCAGTAATATATGGAAAAGATACACTATGACCAAATGTTTGTTGACACCTGACCATCACACCCATATGTGCTTTTTGAACATTTCATTCCAGATTTAGCCCCCTTTGCCGTTATATTAACCGCCATTCTTCTGGGAAGGCTTTCAACTAGATTATGGAATGTGGATGTGGGGATTTGCCTATTCAGCCACAAAAGCATTAGTGAGGCGAGGAGGCCTGAAGCACAGTCTGTGTTCCAGTTTACTAGTTTAATGGAGTTTAAAGGTGTTGAGTGGGGTTGAGGTCAGGGCACTGTGCAGGCTACTCGGAGTGATGTATAATTTTTTTTTTTTTTTAATCTATATATTGTAGTTACTGAAGTTTTTGGAATGGGTTATTTTGCAACAGCTAGCTGTTCTTCAGTAGGTAGGGAAGACAATGTTTGATGAGCTGATGGGAGTAGTAATTAATCAGTAGTTAGGCTAGTGGTTTTTCAGTAGATATATCAGATTCAGTAGTTATGTCTTAGCTCATAATGATCTAACAAACCATTACTTTAATATTACTCACTGAATAATTATCCAGTATTCATGGGTTAGTTGTTAATGTAGTACTATTCATTAATTCCTGATTAGTCCCTGCATAGTTACCCATGAGCTATTGAATAGTATTGTAAAGTGTTACCTACTCAAGTTGTTAAAATTATGTAATATCTGTTTTGTATAATGAACAACAAACAGGTAGAACAATGTAGTACTTTACTTGTAACTGTGAAAAACCATGAAGGATTGCAAAGCAAGTTTTCTAACTTGTACTCCATGTTGTTTTTAAGTTTGTTTTGATAAAGGCATGTTGGAAATACAGCAGGTGAAGAAATTGTCAAAAGTCTTTTGAGTGGAGATAGAAATGTCTACTTATTAGCACAGATATAGATGGGAGAATATTCTCTTCTACTATAGGCACACAGAATTGCTACTTCTACCAACATTTCCACTATCAAAGTACAATGTGCTGGAAATTTCTCAGTTCACTCAGTGCTGTGTATGTGGTATTCTTGAAAGCCGCTGTTTCCATAATAAGGGTGTACAATGATAGTGAAAGAATTGTGCAATATTTTGTAAAATCTTCAGTGACAGTTTTAAATCCAAGTCTTATGCATTTAGTAATTTTATTCATGAGACCTCCAAATCATCTGCTGTTTTGACAAAGCCTGTGCTCCTGATTGCACAGACCTCACACTCTCCTGTCTGCGACTATAAAGTACAGCATGACAGCTGTTGTTTAGCCTGAAAATCCTATGTGCAGTTTGGGCATCTTGCACTTTCTGGCAGCTCCTTTTCGTATCTCCCTATCTCCTCACACATTCAGCTTATGTGTTTGCAGAAGGCAAGATTTGTGTTTTGACAGAAATATATACTACCCAACCTTACATTGGTTCAATTTCTTCAAATCAGACTTTGAATGCAGAAGTTATTGGACCTCTTTGTTATTGGAATCCCAAACTCATACTGGCCTTCAGTGCAAGCATACATAAATTAAACACCCACACAGTCCACTTAAAGTCCCATACACAAACTTAGCTTAAATCAGGTCTTTCACATTGATATTCACTTAAGAGGTACACAATGTTTCCTTCTTTATACAGGCCCCAGATTTCCATCATCCTGATTTTTAAACAATTATATAAGGTAAAGTTTTACATTACCATTCCCTTAGCTAACATTATTTATTGCATTAATTAACATTAATAAATATTAGACTTCAGCATTAATACAGTGTCAGTAATATTAACAAAGTAACAAAGAACATTAACACTTGTCTGCACTGACTAATGTTTATTGATTAAAAATCTACCTAAATTAAATGACAGCATGTTCTTACATGTTTACAAATTACTCAAGTCTGGAACTCTGTTCTCCTGGGGTAATTATTAGTCGTTTTGGGCTTAAATTTACTCATTGATTTTATGAACCTTGATTCATGCAGGTGTTGCTTATTTGGCTTATTTGTTGTATTGTTTAAAAAAAAAACATCAAGAAATATAATTGTTAGCTACTTTGTTAATGTTATTTATTATGCTGAAATCAATGCCGAAATTCATGGTATGTTCATGATCAGCTATTGTGTTAAAGATTTCCATTAAGGGAATGTTAATGTAAGATGTTACCAATATAATATCTAGTGATTTGGGCTAGTCCTCAAGAGAGTCATGGAAATTAAGCAGTGGAAACAGGGCATGCCAAATATCCACTTTTCGTTCCATTTTTAGCCTTTTTTCCTAATGACAGAGGATCATGCTAATTTAATCCCCTGAGTATACTACTAGCCAATGCATACAATTTGGTCTCTGTACAGCCAGCTCTCTGGGTCTGACTCACAGTGTTTTTTTGGAGTTTTTTTGCAGCTCTCAAATGCTAATTCCAGAAGCGTTGGCATGTGCCCTCAAAGCCAAAAAAATCTGTTGAAATGCCATTTGGCATATAATGAAATGATAGTTTTGCATGCAAAACACTTTATACCTTATAAACTTTGTAATCCACCTGAAATCTGACCTCACAAATGATACAAGTGGCTACAACTGCCTACTTTTTGTCATTTCATCTAAACACTGCAGATAACTAAGAGTTGATATAACTGGAGAAAGCAGAGTCTCAAATGTCAGTATATTCAGTGGGGAAAATGAAATCAACATTGATGTGTGGTTTTAAACATGAAGGGCTCTGTGTTACTAGTTTGGTTGGGCGCAAAGCAGTGGGATTGGTTAAAAAATGAATGTTAACAGCCTTATAAGTCTTGTCCCATTTTTTACAAGCCTGTTTTGTGGTTTTTCACTATTTATGTATATTCCTCCACTTTTTCATCCAAATACTAACTAAATACAACAGACTGAATTACTTTATCTTTAACAAATAAGGATAAACAACGTATTTGAGGCTACTAAAGAACAAGTCACACCAAAGCCTACAGCTGCACAGATAGAAATGAATCCAAATCCATTCTAAGTCTATAAAAGCATTATTGTTTAAAATATCACGTGTTTAAATAGTAGTCAGCAATATCGATGCTATAATCCTAAAGCATTGTCAGTCAATTTTGCACTTCAAGTTAGATCAAGTTTTTTGCCTCAATTTCTCTTTATTTAAGTCCATTCTCAATAGATGATCTGAATATCAAGAGATCCCATAACTGTACTGTATGTATCCATAAATAATGCCACTTTAATATTCATTATATGAATATATATGTTCTATCTGCCATTTAATCTTAACTCAACCTAAACTCCTAACAAACCTAAACAGCCTAACTCAAGCTAAACTCAGCTTGAACATCACAATATTAAGGAGACGTTTTATGAAAATGTAAATTCTTTTTTCACTGTTAAATATGGTCTTAAGTACACAGATGGAACAAACCACAGTACAGATGGTACACTTGCACTGGGGCCCACAACTCAGTGACCAGGTTTCTGATGCCACCATGTAGCTAATTGCTTACTCCAAACTATGGCAGTGTGGATAACTGCACTATCCAACAGCTAACATATTCAGGTTCTTGGTTTTGAATCACTCCAGTGTAGCATTGTCAGTATACTGAGGGTTGTTCTGTTTGAAATTGAACATCTACTGCAGTCTCAAGACTCTTGCAGACTGCAGAGGAGTTTCCAGTGGTTGCCATGAATTTGGCACCATCTAGTCCCAGTTACATTTCCCAGTCCCTACTGATTTAAAAAAAAAAAAAAAAAAAAAAAAAAACACATTCCCACAACAGGATGCTACCACCACCATTTGGTGGATTATTATTATTTTACATAACCAAATCCTGGTTGATACCTTTCCAGAACTTGGTCCTGGGTGTTGATTATGTAGTGTAGATTATATCACTATCCCAGTTAAACCCATTATATCTCTGGGTTGTAACACTACAACATACAGAAATGTTATTTATTTCCAAACAATACAGCCTCCCCTATCAGATTAGCTTTCATTTATAAATTTAAAAGTGTAGCCCAAAAGCAAAGAGAAGAAAGAAAGATTTGGACAGTGTAAAGCTTTCGAGATTAGATAAATGGCCATCAATTGAGTGAGTAACCTAAGTGGCCTTGTTGTTGTTAGGTCATGGCAGTTGTGCCAGTATTTGCATATAGTGTTATGATTTCTTGTTGCTATGATAGTGTTGGCTTATGTTAAGCACATGTAGACTATATTGCTAGCCTTTACAGAGATACTAGGTTACTTACGGATCTAATGAAATATTAAGGGTGTGGGACAAATGGGGCCCACTGTGAAAATTTTCACAGATGGTAAAACAGATTATATAGGTAAATCTCCCACAATATGTAGTGATTTTTTTTTATTTATTTATTTTTTTTTTTTATTTTGTAAATAAACACATTTTTAACCATTAAACGTGTTTTCTTGTAAGGTACACCTGTTTGAGTGAACGCTGGCGTGTTTGTCTGCCGCTGCTCTGAGGTGTTTTGCTGCCGATATTTGTTTGTCTTTCTGGATTATACTGTTGACATTGTGAATCTACACCTTGGATTATGTAGTTCATCTTTCATATGGACATTATTTTTTTGTAAGCTTTTCTCCTGTCGTTTGCTGGCCTACTGCAACCTTTCGGTACTCTCGTTACCCCAAGTTTGTCGCATATAGACCTGTGGGTACGTCTCCACTTTCAATCTGGTTTATTGCTTGCTACTCTTCATTGGGTTTTAAAGGTCTGAGGCATTCTTTACCAGTTTGCTCTTTTCCTATCCAATGGTTTTCTGGGTTTTTCAACTTGGTCGTGTAGAAGGGGCAGAGAGATGCGCTGCTCATGATTGAGTGTTTTTTCCATACTTGGACAGTTTCTTTTCACTATGCCTGGCATGTCAACTATAGTTGTTATGCTGTTCTCCACAATTATCTTTTCTACAATGGTTTATCGGTACTCATCTGCAGAGCTTTATCATTGGAATTCATCATCACGCCTGCCGGCCAGAATTTATAGAACCTGTGTCATGCTGGGAATTGCTCGTCGCCCACGCTATGTTCATTGAGGATTAAGATGCAAACTTTGTACTTCCAGTCTCCCTGATACCTTTGTTGATGATGAAATATTGGCCATCTGGTCTCCTTTTCGCCATTCTCACGCTAGAACAAACAATGGAAAAGTTAATTTCAGCAACCTTACATCGCCACTCTTCACCGCTCGTGCTCTGGATTTTCTATTTGTGACCTGGCTCAGCCCTGGTGACTCTACTGCCCTGAAGGAACTTACTCCTCTAGATTGTTCATTTTTTAATTCTCCAAGAACTATAGGTCATGGAGGTGGAATTGCAACAATTTTTAAGAAATGTTTCGATTGTAAACTTTTGCCTGTTGATGATTTTTTAAGCTTCAAGGTGCAGCTTTTCAAGGTTGATCTTCCTATCTCCTTGTTATGTGCGCTAGTTTACAGACCACCTAAATTTAACAAGGATTTTCTTGTTGTGGCCTCTCTGGTGCCACATACTGATAGACTTATGATTCTAGGCGATTTTAATATACATGTCTGTTGCCAGTCGAAACCTCTGGTAAAAGAGTTGTATGTCTTATGGACTCTTAACCTAGTCCAATCTGTTTCTGGACTTACACATCAGAAGGTTCATACTCTTGATTTAGTGCTCATTTTAGTATCATTTGATCTTACTGTGGAAAACCTCAAAATATGTGATGCTGCTATTTCTGTTCATTCTCCAGTTGTTTTTGAATCCGTGCTGTCATGTCCTATGCCCAAATCATATCACCCACCGTGTTGTTCCAGACGTTTCAATCCCACTACTGCCAGGCTTTTCAATGATGTCTATATATCTACTCAACTGTCAAATGTTGTGAAAGTCATCTTGTGTCAATGCTGATGAATTGGTTGGTCTTTTTAACAGTACTTGCATTACTACCTTGGACTCATATACTACATAGTACTGAATCTGCTTCGTTAAAGGTTACCAATGACATTTTCCTCTCTCTTGACTCTGGTTCCTGCTGTATTTTAATCCTGCTGGATTTAAGTGCAGCCTTTGATACAGTAGATCATGACATACTGTTAAAGGGACTTAATCATGTGGCTGGGTTTCAGTGTTGAAGTGGTTTGACTCTTACCTTAAGGAGAACTTTTTCTGTTAATGTAGGAAATTGTTTCTCATCTCATGCACAGATCTCTTATGGTGTTCGTCAGGGTTCCATTTTGGGACCTCTTTTGTTTGCTCTATATATGCTTCCCCTTGGTCACATCATTCAGAAACACAACTTATCATATCACTGTTACGCTGACGATACACAGCTTTATTTTCCTGTAAATTCGAATAACAGCTGTTCTCTGTCAAATCTGTTTGAATGTCTTTATGATAATAAATGCTGGATGGACATAAATTTCAAGGCAACTTATAAATATATACTGACTCTAGCATTTAGAACGAGAAAACACAATTGGCCACATGGACCAGTGCTTTAATACCCACAGCGCTTATTTTGTTTATTTTGAGTAGATTCATCCTAAAAAGAACAGGATTTTTATCTCACTATTTATTATAAACTATATGTAAAAAAATAAAAATAAAATAATAATAATAACTCTGTGTATAATTAGGGCTTGAAAAATAAAATGCTCCTACAAGTATGCTATGACTTTTTATGGATGTTTCGATGAAAAATATCACATACAAGAGCCTTATATAACTTTTTAGGAATAGAATGCTTATTTATAATTTTACAGTTATCACATGTAGTGTTTGATATTTAAACATTGTGTTTTTTATTACTTTGTTTCTTTCATTCCCGAAGAAGGAAAAGTATGTATTAATTTATCCCTACCCAGTAAACTGTGGCTGTGAAACTGATCTGAAGAAAATAAACAAAAGAAACTAATTTGTGACAGATTATGCTTTGTTTGATTTGCAAACAACAGTCCTGTGTGTATTCTCTGTGTAGTTTTCTGCTCAACCATGACTTTCTGCTAATCACTGACAAACAAAGGCTTACATAGACCTACAACAAGCTAAATACATCATTAAACTCATACACAACACAATTGTTCATTTGTTTGCATAAAAGGGTCTTTTTCAAGTTCATAAATCTTGTAAGTTCTTGCTTTTATTGTTAGCATGTACACGTTTCCTTCCAATGCTTTTAAGAACTTCTCTGAAATGCTTCTCAGCACACTGTAATATAATATTATTATGTATTATTGTACTATTATACAGTATCTCACAAAAGTGAGTACACCCCTCACATTTTTGTAAATATTTTGTTATATCTTTTCATAGGACAACACTGAAGAAATGACACTTTGCTACAATGTGAGTGTAGTGTAGTGTAGTGAGTGTACAGCTTGTATAACAGTGTAAATTTGCTGTCCCCTCAAAATAACTCAACACACAGCCATTAATGTCTAAACCACTGACAACAAAAGTGAGTACACCCCTAAGTGAAAATGTATAAATTGGGCACAATTAGCCATTTTCCCTCCCCGGTGTCATGTGACTCGTTAGTGTTACAAGGTCTCAGGTGTGAATGGGGAGCGGGTGTGTTAAGTTTGGTGTTATCGCTCTCACACTCTCTCATACTGGTCACTGGAAGTTCAACATGGCACCTCATGGCCAAGAACTCTCTGAGGATCGGAAAAAAAGAATTGTTGCTCTACATAAAGATGGCCTAGGCTATAAGAAGATTGCCAACACCCTGAAACTGAGCTGCAGCATGGTGGCCAAGACCATACAGCGGTTTAACAGGACAGGTTCCACTCAGAACAGGCCTCACCATGGTCGACCAAAGAATTTGAGTGCACGTGCTCAGCATCATATCCAGAGGTTGGCTTTGCAGAATGAGTGCTGCCAGCATTGCTGCAGAGGTTGAAGGGGTGGGGGGTCAGCCTGTCAGTGCTCAGACCATACGCCGCACACTGCATCAAATCGGTCTGCATGGCTGTCGTCCCAGAAGGAAGCCTCTTCTAAAGATGATGCACAAGAAAGCCGGCAAACAGTTTGCTGAAGACAAGCAGACTAAGGACATGGATTACTGGAACCATGTCCTGTGGTCTGATGACACCAAGATAAACTTATTTGGTTCAGATGGTGTCAAGCGTATGTGGCGGCAACCAGGTGAGGAGTACAAAGACAAGTGTGTCTTGCCTACAGTCAAGCATGGTGGTGGAAGTGTCATGGTCTGGGGCTGCATGAGTGCTGCCAGCACTGGGGAGCTACAGTTCATTGAGGGAACCATGAATGCCAACATGTACTGTAGCATACTGAAGCAGAGCATGATCCCCTCCCTTCGGAAACTGGGCTGCAGGGCAGTATTCCAACATGATAATGACCCCAAACACACCTCCAAGATGACCTCTGCCTTGCTAAAAAAGCTGAGGGTAAAGGTGATGGACTGGCCAAGCATGTCTCCAGACCTAAACCCTATTGAGCATCTGTGGGGCATCCTCAAATGGAAGGTGGAGGAGCGCAAGGTCTCTAACATCCACCAGCTCTGTGATGTCGTCATGGTGGAGTGGAAGAGGACTCCAGTGGCAACCTGTGAAGCTCTGGTGAACTCCATGCCCAACAGGGTTAAGGCAGTGCTGGAAAATAATGGTGGCCACACAAAATATTGACACACTGGGCCCAATTTAGACATTTTCACTTAGGGGTGTACTCACTTTTGTTGCCAGCGGTTTAGACATTAATGGCTGTGTGTTGAGTTATTTTGAGGAGACAGCAAATTTACACTGTTATACAAGCTGTACACTCACTACTTTACATTGTAGCAAAGTGTCATTTCTTCAGTGTTATCCCATGAAAAGGTATAATAAAATATTTACAAAAATGTGAGGGGTGTACTCACTTTTGTGAGATACTGTATATAATAACATTATGTATTATTGGTATTTGAGGCATTTGCAAAAAACGTTATGGAATACGATTTGCACAGACAGGTTCACTCATATTCAATGCAGACAGGTTGCAGGTATTATGACAAGCGCAATGTATTAAATTATATTCACACAGATAGGTGCATAGGTTACACACTAATAATATGAGTTGTCTTAACTGATTCTGCCTTATTGCAGTATGGCTCAAACCAGTGAGCAGTACTGATGATCAGTCATGATATCAGTGTTCATTTATAAGCCTAGATATAGATATACACCGATCATCCATAACATTATAACCACTGACAGGTGAATAACATTGATTATCTTGTTACAATGGCACCTGTCAAGCAGTGGGATATATTAGCCAGCAAGTGAACAGTTAGTTCTCAAATTTGATGTGTTGGTAGCAGGAAAAATGTGCCAGCAAAAGGATCTGAGCAACTTTGACAAGGGATAAATTGTGATGACTTGATGACTGGGTCAGAGCATCTCTAAAACAGCAGGTCTTGTGGGCTATTCCCGGTGCATACAGTGGTTAGTACCTTTCGAGGGTCCAAGGAAGGACAACCAGTGAACCAGTGACAGGGTCATGGGAGCTCAAGGCTCACTGATGCACGTGGGAAGTGAAGGCTAGCCCGACTGGTCCAATTCTAGAGAAGAGCTACCGTAGCACAAATTGCTGAAAAACAAAATGGTGGCTATGATAGAAAGGTGTCAGAACACACAGTGTATTGCAGCTTGCTGCATATGGGGCTGAGTAGCCCATGCTGACCGGTCAGAGTGCCCATGCTGACCCCTGTCCACTGCCGAAAGTGCCTACAATGGGCACGTGAGCATCACTGTTCCAGCCTTTAAGCTCAGCACTATGTGTGCCAGAGCTTTCAGTTGCTCTGCACCCAAACTCTGGCACTCACTCCCACTGCATATTCGTCAGCTGGACTCTATTTCACAGTTCAAATCCCAGATTAAAACACATCTGTTCAAATTAGCTTATTCATGATAATGAAATCCTCTATGTTTTTGCTTCATCTATTTTGTTTTGTGTATCTATTTTAACTATGCTGTTCTTATTGTATGTTGTGTTTCTGTAATGTTTCCTGAGAGTTATGAAAGGCGCCAACAAATAAAATGTATTATTATTATTATTATTATTATTATTATTATTATTATTATTATTATCAGAACTGGACCATGGAGGAATGGAAGAAGGTGGCCTGGTCTGATAAATCATGTTTTCTTTTACATCATGTGGACAGCCACGTGCATGTGTGTCACTTAACTGGGGAAGAGATGGCACCAGGATGTACTATGGGAAGAAGGGAAGCTGGCAGAGGCAGTATGTTACTCTGGGCAATGTTCTGCTGGGAAACCTTTGGTCCTGGTATTCATGTGGATGTTACTTTGACACATACCACCTACACCTACTAAACATTGTTGCAGACCAAGTACACCCCTTCTTGGCAACGGTATTCCCTAATGGCAGTGGCCTCTTCCAGCAGGATAATGTGCCCTGCCACACTGCAATGATTGTTCAGGAATAGTTTGAGGAACATGACAAAGGGTTCAAGGTGTTGACTTGGCCTCCAAATTCCCCAGATCTCAATCCGACTGAGCATCTGTGGGATGTGCTGGACAAACAAGTCTGATCCATGGAGGCCCCACCTCGCAATTTACAGGACTCGTGGACTCTTGTGGAGTCCATGCCTCAATGCGTCAGAGCTGTTTTGGTGGTACAAGGGGACCCTACACAATATTAGGCAATCTTTAAAAAGAATGAACATAGAGTCGTCCATATTTTTGACCACATTGTGGCCAAGGAATCGGCTGTTCTTTGTTATTATATAATGATACAAAGCATGTTTTCACACAGTGAATTCTTGGAGAAGTAAAATTGTACATAGTCTCAATAGCATCGTATTTAATTATGTTTGATATTTCTTCAATCATCTCCCAACTGGTTCCTCAGATATGAAAAATAAAATTTAGATTTTCCCATTTTATTGTTGTCCCTTGTGCCACAGTCATTAAGATCAATTAAGAATGTGTCTGAAAACTTGGCTTTTTTTTTCTTTTTCTCATCTAGGGTTTCTTTGTGTCCATAATCTACTGTTACTGCAATGGAGAGGTGAGTTTTTAAAGGTTCATTTGTGCAAGTTGATGCTGTATCTTGAACAGAATTTATTTTGTTTAAACCACTAAAGATGAACTAGTCACTGTGATTAGGTCAGTGTTAACCTAACATCCATCTCTCCATCTCTCTCCCTCAGGTCCAGACAGAAATCAAAAAGACCTGGACGCGCTGGAACCTGGCCTTCAACTGGAAGGGTCCAGTAGTGTGTGGCACTTACCGCTACGGCTCAGTGCCAACAGGCCTCAACAACAGCACCAGCAGCCAATCACACCTGGCCACAGGAGCACCGGGTACACGCTCCACCATGCTTTTCTCCAGCCGGGTATACCGCAGCACTGGAGCCCCCTCCGTCAGTGCCCACATGGCCCTGCCAGGCTATGTGCTTAGCAACTCAGACGCTGACAGCCTACCACCATCCATTCCTGAGGAGTCAGAGGACAGTGCAAAGCAGGTGGATGATATTCTGCTGAAAGAATCACTTCCTGCACTTCCCAGTAGTGGCCCTGAAGATGATGAGGAGACTTTGTAGATAACAATATCTGGACCTGTGACAAAATATTGAAACATTTCACCACTCATCTAATGAGAGGACATTATACCACAAGCCATGTCACCCTAGCTTACTACTGGTACACATTTAAGATAAGCTGGATGACTGAAAATCTTCACAGACATGTATATGATAAGGAGGATCAAGCTGCACAGTCATCATGGTATTCTTGAGATTGTTCAGCATTAGAAATAATGGTGTATCTGGAACCAACTTACACACTTTTAAACTGTGATCTATTACTTTTATCTCTTTTTTTTAATCCCCTACTATTCAACAAGTTCTCCCAAGTTTCGCAATCACTCTCCATGTCATTTAGTCAAGATCATCATCTGCACTCTCAAATAAATGATAAATTATTCATGTGTATTGACAAGGCTATTAAATTTGTATATATGGAAGAAATTCGATTAAAGGGCAGAATTATCTTTAACAATCTGTGTAAATATGTGAGTAGAAGACTCACCTAGAGCAATTTCACATATGTCAAACAAAAAGGAGTAGACAACTCACTTAATGTATACTATAACTAACACTTTGCTCAAGAGTGGTGTTCAAAAGGCTGCATGACACCTGCATTAGCCCTTCATATCAATGGACACACCTACAAAAAATAATTCATAAAGGCTTTTTCAAACTCATGTCAGCTTTTATAAAGACTGCTTTCATCAATTTTTAAGTCAACTGACAGGTTTTTGTTGACAAGGTTTGGGATTGACACTTTTCGGGCTGATTTATGTTAGAAAGTCTTGCCAACTGATTTTGTATCTCAGTGTACTAGTGGTATGTCAGATTCACATAATGATGATGATGTGACATAGTATGCATCAAAACAAATCAAGCAAAAGTTTACTTTATGGACAAATCTTTGACACTTGATCCAGGTGTTACGTTCACTCAACATCAAAATTGACAAAAGCATGTCTGTTGGAATAAGCCTTTATTTAAGGTTATGTAGGTTTATGTCAGTTGTCAAAAAGGGCTTATATAGGTGTCAGGTAGCATTATGAACACTAGCCTTAAGTATGACAGCCAAAAAAAAATTTTAATTTGTATTTAAAAATGCAAATATTTTCTACAGCTGATTTTTTTTCAACAGAGTATTTTCAACATATTTGAAGAGACTTAAAACTTAGAAGAATTATTTTATGTTTTCTCATGCTTTAGTCTTGTTTTTAAGCTAAGCTACGGGCTATGGCTGTGTACCTCGACAAGCTTGGAGGAGAATGTTAATTCAAAGGTTTTAGCATTCAGTGCTGCTACATCATATAATGTGGATTGATTGTGGTTCTGTTACAATATATATGTGACCAGATGCATTGCTATGGACCCTGGAGAACTAGCACATGAGTACAACAATGCTGAATCCATTCTGTAGTACTCTGCTCTGCAAACTGTTCTCCCAGACATTTCACCCACTCGAGAGCCATTTCAGATATGTCAAACTAAAATGTACAGTGGGGGGGAAAAAAGTATTTGATCCCCTGCTGATTTTGTACGTTTGCCCACTGACAAAGAAATTCTCAGTCTATAATTTTAATGGTAGGTGTATTTTAACAGTGAGAGACAGAATAACAACAAAAAATCCAGAAAAACGCATTTCAAAAAAGTTATAAATTGATTTGCATTTTAATGAGGGAAATAAGTATTTGATCCCCCACCAGGGGGCGCTTGTTTCTCTTTCTCGCGAACAGTGCATGAACTTTCCTTACTTATTTGGGCTATGGATAGCTGCTTACATCTGTTTTTTATGGTTTTGGCATTTTCCCCATCTCTTTTTCCTGTATTAATGTCTCTGTTGTAAGCTAGAGGAACACATCATGTGACGCATTTTGATGAACCACATCGCCAGAAATGAGCTTTAAACTTCCTTAGCCAATGAATTTCTGTCTCCTTGTTTAGGTCGGCCTGTAGCTATCATGACGCTAGAGAGGATGAGCTTTCCAACGATATCAAACACTCGCTGTTTTCCAGATCGATCACAGAGATATATCTGGCTGAAAAATGCTAACTTATGACAAAGTTAGGGGAAATTGACAGACGTAAGAATAAATGCCTAAAAATAAACATTTTAATGTGAACATTTGTCATTTTTATAGTATCAGTGTTAAATAAGACGTTATAGGAGCAAGATATAGCGAAATCTGAAAATTGACCAATATGCACAAAAATGGCTTTTTTGTCTGCATGTCTCACCTTAATTTTAACACCATGTAATTCTTATCTATCTATCTATCTTCCACAGGCACTCATGATCAAGTGATTGTTTCATTAAAACAATTTCCACAGGGCATAATAACAGTCCAAATGAATGCACACTGTAACTGATAAAAAACTTATACAAATCGTTTATTGTGAAATTTTAATGTGCCACTGTAATGCACAGTGTGAACCCGAAGTCCACAACCTTGTTGCTGACAATAATGGAAACTATTAAAATAAAATTTAGCTAACATAACACAAGGCAGTTTTTCGCTAACATGTTATATTGATAGTTATGGCTAGATTGTAATGAATTAGCTAGCTACAATATATGTGGAGATAACACCATATTATCCCGTCTCATTCTGAGCACATGTTTTATATTTTTACTGTCCCTCTCTGGCCAGCAATTCAGAATAGTCTGCTGTACAGCACTTCTCCTCTCCTTCAGAGCTACCTGTGCCCTCTCTCAGTGAAACGGCACTAATCAAGAGTTGTGTTGTGAGGCAATAGTTGGGTGATACCAACTTGTGCAATGGATGGGGGCTTTTAGTATTTTTACCTAATTTATTATTACAAACTCGCAATCAATTTCGGAAAACCAATAATGTTACAAAATAAATTAATTCTACATATATTTCAGTTGATCATGGTATTTTTTTTGGGGGGGTTGGGGGTAATTGGGGGGGTTACCTCCCCCCATCCCACCCGGAAACTACGGCCCTATGTGTCTGTAATAATCTGTGTAAATTTATTATGAGGTAAGACATGCTAGTTGTAAAAGTTAGTGCTAAAAGATGAATTATTTGTTTGCTGTTATAATTACCCTGACGTGACATAAGCACGATATATGCATTATAAATTTGTCACAGAAGTAAGAGCGAAATAATGTTATTCATTTATATTATGTTATTTGTTTATTTATTATGTTTATATATCAAATGTTTTCCTACCAGTAATCTCTCTCTCTCACACACACACACACACACTTTATTTTGTCTTTATTTTGTACCGTCTGATATTTTGACTTCACAGTCTTTACACATTCTACACCTCAACAATAACAATAATTTAACAATAGTTTAATTAATTAATTAATTGATTAATCTAGCCACAGGAGGTCACAAGCCAGTGTACTTTTTGTGCCGGTCCCAAGCCCGGATAAATAGAGAGGGTTGTGTCAGGAAGGGCATCCGACGTAAAACTTTTGCCAAATTCAACATGCGAATCACTAAAATGACTTCCATACCGGATCGGTCGGGGCCCGGGTTAACAACAACCGCCATCGGTGCCATTGACCTACAGGGCACTGGTGGAAATTGGGCTACTGTTGGTCGAAGAAGGAGAGGAGGAAGGTGTGCTAGAGGAGGAAGGCGTGTCCGTAGGCAGAGAGAGAAGAGGAAAGGCAGGAGTTTAGGACTGAAAGTAGGGACTTTGAATGTTGGTACAATGACAGGTAAAGGCAGAGAGCTGGTAGATATGATGCAGAGGAGGAAAGTCGACATTCTGTGTGTTCAGGAGACCAGGTGGAAAGGGAGCAAGGCTAGAAGCATTGGAGCAGGGTTTAAACTGTTTTATCATGGAGTGGACAGGAAGAGAAATGGAGTAGGAGTGATCCTGAAGGAGGAGTTTGTGAAGAATGTTCTGGAGGTAAAGAGAGTGTCAGATAGGTTGATGAGTCTGAAGCTGGAAATTGAAGGTGTGATGTTGAATGTTGTCAGTGCTTACGCTCCACAGAAGGACAGAGGTTGGTAGACTTTGCTAAAAGTATGGAGATGGCTGTGGTGAACACGTACTTTCAGAAGAGGCAGGAACACAGGGTGACATATAAGACTGGTGGCAGGAGCACACAGGTGGACTATATCTTATGTAGACACTGTAATCTGATGGAGATTAGCGATTGCAAAGTAGTGGTAGGAGAGAGTGTAGCTAGACAGCATAGGATGGTGGGGTGTAAGATGACTCTGGTGGTGAGGAAGATGAAGAGAGTAAAGGCAGAGCAGAAGACAAAGTGGTGGAAGTTGGAAAAGGAAGAGTGCTGTGCGGTTTTCAGGGAGGAGTTGAGACAGGCTTTAGGTGGTCAGGAGGTGCTTCCAGATGACTGGACTACTACAGCCAAAGTGATCAGGGAGACAGGTAGGAAGGTGCTAGGTGTGTCATCTGGAAGGAGGAAAGAAGACAAGGAGACTTGGCGGTGGAATGAGGAAGTTCAGGAGCGTATCCAGAGGAAGAGGTTAGCTAGGAAGAAGTGGGACAGTGAGAGGACGGAGGAAAGTAGACAGGAATATAGGGAGATGCAGCGTGAGGTTAAGATAGAGGTGGCAAAGGCTAAACAGAAAGCTTATGAGGACATGTATGCAAGGTTAGATAGTAAGGAAGGTGAGAGGGATTTGTATCAGTTGGCGAGGCAGAGGGACAGAGATGGTAAGGATGTGCAGCAGTGTTGACAGGTGACAGGAGGGTGAGGGAAAGATGGAAGGAGTACTTTGAGGAACTGATGAATGAGGAAAATGACAGAGAGAGAAGAGTAGTAGAGGCAAATATTGTTGAGCAGGAAGTAGAAAGGATTAGCAAGGGTGAAGTTAGGAGAGCTTTGAAGAGGATGCAGAGAGGAAAGACGGTTGGTCCTGATGACATGCCAGTGGAGGTATGGAAGTGTCTAGGAGAGATGGCACTACAGTTTTTAACTAGGTTGTTCAACGAGGTCTTAGAGAGTGAGAGGATGCCTGAGGAATGGAGGAGGTGTTTTGGTGCCGATTTTTAAGAACAAGGGAGATGTGCAGAGTTGTGGAAACTACAGAGGTATTAATCTGATGAGCCATACAATGAAGTTGTGGGAAAGAGTAGTGGAATCAAGGCTAAGGGGAGAAGTGAGCATTTGTGAGCAGCAGTATGGTTTCATGCCAAGAAAGAGCACTACAGATGCAATATTTGCTTTGAGAATGTTGATGGAGAAGTACAGAGGGGGTCAGAAAGAGCTGCATTGTGTCTTTGTAGATTTAGAGAAAGCATATGACAGGGTGCCAAGAGAGGAGCTGTGGTATTGTATGAGGAGGTCTGGAGTGGCAGAGAAGTATGTTAGAGTGGTGCAGGATATGTATGAGAGCAGTAGGACAATGGTAAGGTGTGCGGTAGGTGTGACAGAGTAGTTCACGGTGAAGGTGGGACTGCATCAAGGATCGGCTCTGAACCCCTTCTTGTTTGCGGTGGTGATGGACAGGCTGACAGATGAGGTCAGACAGGAATCTCCATGGACTATGATGTTTGCGGATGACATTGTGATCTGTAGTGAGAGCAGGGAGCAGGTGGAGGAAACTCTAGAGAGGTGGAGGTTTGCTCTGGAGAGAAGAGGAATGAAGGTTAGTCACAGCAAGACAGAATACGTGTGTGAATGAGAGGGATCAAAGTGGAACAGTGAGGTTACAGGGAGAAGAGATAAAGAAGGTGCAGGATTTTAAGTACTTAGGGTCAACAGTCCAGAGCAACGGGGAGTGTGGAAAAGAGGTGAAGAAGCGTGTGCAGGCAGGTTGGAATGGGTGGAGAAAAGTGTCAGGTCTGTTGTGTGATAAAAGAGTACCAGCAAGAATGAAAGGAAAGGTGTACAGGACAGTAGTGAGACCAGCGATGTTGTATGGTTTGGAGACAGTTGCACTGAGGAAAAGACAGGAGGAAGAGTTAGAGGTAGCAGAGCTGAAGATGTTGAGGTTCTCTTTGGGAGTGACGAGGATGGATAGGATCAGGAATGAGTACTGTACATCAGGGGGACAGCACATGTGAGATGTTTTGGAAACAAAGTTAGAGAGGCCAGGTTGAGATGGTTTGGACATGTTCAGAGGAGGGAGAGTGAATATATCGGTAAAAGGATGCTGAGGTTAGAGCTGCCAGGCAGGAGGCCGAGAGGAAGACCAAAGAGGAGGTTTATGGATGTAGTGAAGGAGGACATGAAGGTAGTCGGTCTGAGAGAAGAGGATGCAGGGGATAGGGCTAGATGGAGGCAGATGATTCGCTGTGGCGACCCCTGAAGGGAACAGCCGAAAGGAAAAGAAGAACAATAGTTAAATTAACAATAAAAAGTTAACAATAATTTCTTTATTATGTATAAGTAGCTTCTCTTTTAGTACTGTCTACAAGACCACACTAAATGTCTTATTTCTAAGCATCACAATGAATGGAAAAACATAAATGCTGTCGGTCAACATCGGTTAATAACACATTAACCATGTTTTTATTTAAGCTTTCATTAAGTTTCAATTAATAATAAACCTTTACTGATAAAAAGAACAGATAACAAATAACAATGCACCTACTGAAATGCAACGTTTCTAATTATTAAATGTACATTTCAAACGTTTGTATTTGTGACAAATATTAAATAATGCAGTCGCAACATTTGACATAAAGCCTGATTACTAATTAATGTACAGTATTAGACAGCTAGGCTACCGCTCTTAATGTGTTAGGTAACGGGGTTTGAGATGGATGCAAGTGCAGTTAAGAGCATTTATTTAAGAGAGGCAGGCAGACAAATCCAAATCATGAAGCAAAAACATGGTCAAAAAACAGGCAAGGGTCAGGTGATTTACAAACAACATAAACTGGACTAGACAAGAATCGAAAAACACGTGGACGTAAACAGGATAAAAAAACAGAGAACGAGAAATGAGAATAAAGGATTGGTACAGGTCTGGCAGAAAACACAGAAACACTCAATATTTTGTGTCATACACACGAGGGGTTTAAATATACAAAGCAATCAAAGAGAATAACACACAACAGCTGAGACATTAGGAAGCAACCAATGACATAACAGGGGCAGAGACAGCACAGAAATCAAAACAAAATGCATGTGTCAGTGTGAACAAAGTCAATGTCAATGAAACCCGGAAGTGCGCTGTTCTGGTCCTCTGGGCAAAATGTCCACACAGCCCGACAGTTTC
Source organism: Cranoglanis bouderius (assembly GCA_023630585.1). NCBI lineage: Eukaryota > Metazoa > Chordata > Actinopteri > Siluriformes > Cranoglanididae > Cranoglanis > Cranoglanis bouderius. The sequence continues at coordinate 8,749,576 of CM042569.1, read as the reverse complement.
CGAGGCAGGCATTGTCTATTATATAGCTAGGTCCTCACGGAGCCAAGGAGCAGACACGAGGCTGGGGCAAGCTTGCCAGGGTTGTGAGACGGGAACAATACTTGGGAGGTCGCGTCGTCAGCCCCAGCCATGAGCAGAGTGTGGTGGGCCATGCCATCGGCCCCAGGCGTGGGCAGAGCGTGGTGGGAACATGGCTTGGGAGGCCGGCTCGCTTGCCTCAGACAGGAACTTGGCTTGGGAGGCCGCCTCGTCAACCTCCGACTGGAACATGGCTTGGGAGGCCGCCTCGTTGGCCCCCGACTGTAAAATGGCTTGGGAGGTCGCCTCGTCGGCCTCCAGCAGGAACATAGCTTGGGAGGCCGCCTTGTTGGCCTCCGGCAGGAACATGGCATGGAGTCAGAAACAGGCTGAGGGCTCGTGCACACCGTGCTCCCCTGCCTAGCATCCTGCTAGCCAATGTCCAGTCTCTGGAGAACAAGCTGGATGACCTCAGGGCCAGGATAAAGTTCCAGGGGGATATTAGGGACTGCAACCTCCTCTGCTTCACTGAGACATGGCTAAACCCAGCGGTTCCGGACCATGCCATCCAGCCGGCCGAGTTCTTCTTGATTCACCGCATGGACAGAACAACAGAGCCAGGGAAGTCAAGAGGAGGTGGAGTGTGTCTGATGGTGAGCAGCAGCTTGTGCGAGAGTGCAAGCATTGTTACTCTAACACGATCCTGTACACCCAACCTGGAGCTCTTGACCATCAAATGTCACACTTTCTACCTTCCACGGGAATTTACCTCAGTCATAGTCAGCACCGTTTATATTCCATCTCAGACGGACACAGACATTGCCTTATGTGAGCTTCACGATGCTCTCACCGTTCATCAGACAAATTAAGCGCAATGTGAAAAGCCCTATATAGTGAAGTAAATCTAAAACAAATTTTTAATTGATTGCTTTAAAAATTATCTCTGAAGTGAAAAAAGTAGATGCCCTAACTGACTTGCCAAAAGAAATGTATGGTAACATGAAATGAAGCATGAAACATGGAGTTGGGACAAACTAAGACTAAAGATTGAAGATTGAGATCCTTAGCCTAGGTGTATATAAACTTTAGGCCTCAACTGTAGCTTCTCCTCTGAATTAATGCACACTTTCTATGAGTTCTGTTCATGTCTCTATGAGCCCTTCGACATGTCAGGTTGCTGATTCAGCTGAACATAGAGATATGAAATGTGGAGTCAGACTGCACTGCACTGTCTCAACACAACAGTCTATTTTCCCATTAGCATCAGCAGCAGTGGGTGCACTTAATATAGCCATTACAGTGGTGTCAGTGCTCTACAACTATCTGTGTTTTCTTGTGTCTGCCTTACACCAAGTCGAGCCTGTAGAGAAAAGAAATTTGTAGTCCACATAATAGGTTAGCAGTGTGATGCTCTGTTCAAGCCATTTGGGTTTCTTAATGCTGTAGCCACAAATTGTTCCTCTGTTTGTTTCCCTACAGGCAGGTATGTCTCTTCCCTATGTCTGTTTATCAGTTAAACTCAAGCAATTTCAAAACATTGGTGCTCAAAGTAAGCTCAACAAGCTCTTAATGGCATCTCTTCTCATGGCTGTTTTTCTTAATAAATAACCTGGAATTTCAGGGTTTCAGTTATTGTATTTAGCGTCTTTGGAGAGACTTTAAAATGATGAATTCTCCTCCCTCTTTTGGACATCCACAATAGAAAAAGATTGCAGGCTCAAATGTGATTTGATGCTGACCCTGTTCTCTTTGTGAAAGATATATTTAGCATAGCCCATGGATGTCACAAGGGTACCTTATCTTTTCTTGTTTGACAAGAAAAGTCTTCTGCATGGGGTTCTTCAGTGTGTTCTCTATTTGTCAATGTATTCAAATTTCAAGCGATTTACCATCCTGTTTAATTAAGGCCATCCTTATGGGCTTGTGTTCTCACTCATGTAGGTCCCATATCTTACTCTTTTCTTTATCCTGAAACAGATCTCAAGCAATATTCAAGCAGTATTCTTTTGTATTGTAGACACCTTTTTTGTTTAGGTCACAGCCAGTTTCCCCTGACAACCCACATCAAATATTAATATTCATATAGCAATGTTTGTTAACATGTACTACAATATTCACTAGAATTCATTAGCTTGCTTATAGCATTCTCAAATAGGGATAAGCATTTGCATGTCAATACAAGCAGACATCTTATGTTTCATCAGCATTTTGTAATCTGTTTCTGTTCCAAGCCTAATCAAGAATATGCTACTCATTATTTAATGTCAAGAAACCATAATATAAATCAATTCCTTGCAGTCCTACTGGACTGTTTTTAAATGCTGCTCTAAAAGCTGCTCTGTAAGTATAAGAGGATGAAGAATTAATGAAAACAAACTTTGTCCATTGGGAGGTTTTGCATTTAACAGATAAAATGATTTTTTTTGTGGCTGTATAGCCATAATATTTCATTTCTTCAGGCTCTTGTCATTTTGAGTTTATGCTATCGCTTGCACTAACTAGAGAGCTGTGGGTCTCACTACATATCACACAATGGTGCTCTCAAAAGTATGTGAAAAGTGTTTGTTACTGTATATAGTAAAATCACTTTCTACTTAGAATAATAGTATGTGGCTTGGGACACCTGTGTTTCAGTGTGTGCTGTATGTTGATTTTGCTGTTATGAGTTAAGTTATTCAAAAAATCTCCCATGTGATGTAGATATAGTCAGTGATTTTTGAATCACTTGTAAATACTCAACAATGGGTTTTTGTCAACCCTGTTTCCAGAAAAGTTGGAATTTTTTCTAAAATGCAATAAAAACAAAAATCTGTGATTTGTCAAGTCTCCTGAAACTTTAATTAACTGACAAAAGAACAAAGAAAAGATATTCAATGTTTTCACTGACCAACCTAATTGTATTTTGTAAATATAAACAAATTTAGAATTTGATGCCTTCAACACACTCAAAAAAAAGTTGGGACAGAGGCAAAATAAGACTGAAAAGTTTAGAGAATATTCAAGTAACACCATTTTGGAGGATCAGGTTAATTGGTAACAGGGGAGGGTATCAGGATTGGGCATAAAAGGAGCATCCACCAAAAGCTCAGTCTTTGCAAGGTCAGGATGGGGAAAGGATGGGTCATGGCTTACCACTTTGTCCCAAACCTCGTGAGAGAATTGTTAGTCAGTTCAAAAAGAACATTGCTCAACGCAAGATTGCAAAGAATTGAAGTCTTTCACCATTTACAGTGCATAACATTGTGAAAAGATTCAGGGAATCCGGAGAAATCTCATTGCATAAAGAGCAAGGCCAGAAACCACTGTTGAATGTGCGTGACCTTCGAGCCCTCAGGCGGCATTGCCTGAGAAATCGTCGTGCTACTGTGATAAATATAACCACATGGGCTCGGGAGTACTTCAGAAAATCGTTGTCACTTAACACAGTCCGCCGCTGCATCCAGAAATGTAACCCGAAACTCTATTACGCAAGGAGGAAGCCACACATCAACTCTATGCAGAAACACCACCGAATTCTCTGGGCCCGAGCTCATCTCAGATGGACTGAAAGGCAGTGGAAACGTGTGCTGTGGTCAGATGAGTCCACGTTTCAGCTTGTGTTCAGGAAAAATGGACGTCGAGTTCTCCATGCCAAAGATGAAAAAGACCAATGAGACTGTTATAAGCAAAAGGTGCAAAAGCCAGCATCTGTGATGGTATGGGGGTACATCAGTGCCAACGGCATGGGTGTCTTGCATATGTGTGAAGGTACCATTGACGTGGAGGCGTATATTAGGATTTTAGAGAGATATGCTGCCATCAAGACAACGTCTTTTCCCAGGAAGTCCATGGTTATTTCAGCAGGACAATGCCAGGCCTCATTCTGCACATGCTACAACAGCGTGGCTTCGTAGACACAGAGTGCGTGTGCTTGACTGGCCTGCCAGCAGTCCAGCTCTGTCTCCTATTGCGCATCATTAAGAGGAGAATCAGACAATGGTGACCAAGGACTGTTGAGCAGCTGAAGTCTTGAATCAAGCAAGAATGGGCAGAAATTCCACTTGCAAAACTGCAACAATTAGTATCCTCAGTTCCCAAATAATTAAAAAGTGTAATTAAAAGGAACACTGTGATGTAACACAGTGGTAATCAAGGCATAAAATTCTAAATTTGTTTATATTTACAAAATACAATTAAGTTGGTCAGTGAAAACTTTGAATATCTTTTCTTTGTACTTTTTACATTTTTCAGTTAGTTAAAGTTTCAAGAGACTTGACAAATCACAGATTTTTGTTTTTATTGCATTTTAGAAAAAATCCCAACTTTTCTGGAAATGGGGTTAGTAGTATAGATAGATAAGATAGGGGTAATATAATCAAATTTTCTGGTTCTAGTAAGGACTCTGACTGCTGCATTGTGGACTGATTGGAGCTTGTTTATGCACCTAATGGAAGTAAGGCTGGCAGTAAGACATTACAATAGTCAAGCCTAGAGACAACATAAACTCTTTGTATTTCTGTATCATGTAGCATCATTATATTTCTTATCTTAGCAATATTTCTGAGATGAAAAAGATCTACAGGTGACAAATTATCTACGTGACTTTCAAATGAGAGACTGGAGTCAATAATCACACCAATGTTTTTTACTACTGCATATGATGCAACTGAAATAATGAACAACAGGGTGGTGAGATGTGACCTGACACAAAGCTTTACTTTGTGTGAAAGAGTTACTGTAATCACCCCAAAATTAATTATTTTTCTATGGCAGCATTTCCTGAAGTGTTTTATTATTTTCCTCTTATACCACAGCAATTTCATAACAATTATTATTATTATTATTTTCATTATTGAACAACGCATAGTACTTTTAATCATTTATAGTTACATTTAATGTTGTGGAACATCCTGTTATCCCTCCCATTATAGCAGCTATAAACAGTCAATCCCTGACAAGCCTCTCTTTTTCTCTATCTTGAATTTAATAAGACAAAAAAGCTCAGCATGACATGCTACAGTGCAAGCTGAAAGCACAAAATCCTTTGCTCTGAAGACTTTCCTGGCAGAAAACTTACTGACTGTTACAAAGCACTGAAACCTGAAACATCTCCTTACAGAGTGTGCCATAATATCCCCGATTATGTGTGTGAATTAGAACAAGCACATCAGTATAAACCTATGATTTGTCTTGTAGCTGGCACTACTGCCAGTACTATTATAGAAAACATATAATATACTATATTCTATAATACGCTATTATAGAAAATTAATCAACACATTGTGATAACAGATTTTTGGATTTTCAACTAGTCATATGTGTGTGTGTGTGGGGGGGGAGTTAGACATTTCACAAAAGTGAACCAAGTCTAGTGTCTAAAGGACAATAAAGGGCATTGTGCAAAAACCACAGATGAGACTTTCTCAGAACCCACACCTCTCCTGGAAATCATTCACCAGACCAGGTTAAACCGTGCTTATCTTTCTTCCCACAATGAGAAAATGGACATGCTTCCCTTGTTCCCTGAGAGATTTTACTCCAATGTGTGGAATAAATGTCCGTGTCAGACTCCCGTAAGTGCATATTACTGACTCGGTGGGCTTCTGCTAATGCACAGGTATAACAGGGACCTTAAACTGAAAGAGACAAAGTCTCTGATTAGCAACATGTTTTGGAAGATGACAGAGAGACACATTTGTAGGCAAAGCTGGAGATGAAGAGACAAAATGTCCTTGCCCTGAATATGGCCAGTGGTCACATCACCCTACAAGAAATCAAGAGTAGATCAATGGCTGAAAAGGTCTTCATTATAGGTCACTCAGTTATATTTTATATTAAATGAAGGTCAGTGCAAAAGACCTTGGGTTTGCTTTAATGGTATCTTTATCTGTCACTTGCAAGTGTATCCTCAGTGGAGAATTCTAGAGACAGCATACTTCAAACCAAGATTTTTATCTAAGTATGTGTGACTCGTTTTATCCTTAGATGTCTGCCCAGGTCAGTCAGTTTTTTTAACTGAACCTGCCAGGACTAAGTTAATAATTTTCATGCTGCAGTTATGCATTATTTAAACGTATTAGAATTCTAATGTCACGTGGACCGAGTGTCTGAGAAAAAGAGGAAATTGATGGTTTGATTGATTTAGAATAGACTCGGGCTCACATGCATTTCTGCCCATTGTACCAGGCTTATGACTCACACTGAGTTGACATAATAGAAATATGTAAACCCCTTGAAGTCGGCATGCCAAATGACATGCTTTACTATGTGCCATGTACAGTGGAAGAGTAATATATACCAAAATCTCTCACCTTCAAGAAGCTTTCTTCACACACAGAAAAAAAAATCTACTCATCTACTTCTAAAGGTCATGAGACATGATGCCATTTGAGACTCAGATTTCTCAGATGTTTAAAGGTTTGGAAGTTCTGAGTGGGTGGATGTGTTTCTTTCTTCAGAAGCTGACTTATTGAAGCTCGCTACCATAGCAACAATAAGCAATGTTAATTGTAATGTGATTAATGTTGTGTACATTGATATAATGACTGAGAATTAAAAGTCCCAATTCACTTTTATTTATAGATATACTTTATTCATTCATGCCTATTATCCAATCAGCCAATCACGTGGCAGTAGTGCAATGCATAAAATCATGCAGATACATGTCAAGAGATTCAGTTAATGCTCACATCAAATATCAGAATGGGGAAAAAATGTGATCTTAGTGACTTTAACCATGGTGCCAGACAGGCTGGTTTGAGTATTTCAGAAACTGCTGATCTCCTGGGATTTTCATACACAACAGTCTCTAGACTTTACACAGAATGGTGTGGAAAAACAAAAAGTTTTGTGGGTGGAAACACCTTGTTGATGAGAGAGTTCAAAGGAGTATAGCCAGATTGGTTTGAGCTGAAAGGAAGGTAAAAGTAACTCAGATAACCACTCTTTACAACCGAGGTGGGCAGAAATGTAGCTCAGAATGCACAACATGGCAAATCTTGAGGCAGCTGGGGTACAACAGCAAGAGCAATTCATGTTCCACTCTTGTCAGTCATGAACAGGACTCTGAGGTTACAGTGTGCAAAGAAAGCTGCCCTTGTGACCAAGGCATCATGAATAGCTTTTTCCACCTACTTGGTACCTGAGGTATACTGACTAAACTCCAAAGAGAAGGATTTCTGTTGAACAGACCCATTTATTTCACTGCATATTTTAATTGGATAGCTTCGTAGTGAGAGAGAAAGAGAGGGAACCTAACACTCCTGCCACAGCTCCAGCTCCCCCATGTCCATAGCAAAACAGGATGACAAATTACTTTCACCAGCAAGTTATTTTCTGCATCACAAAATCACAATTTATAATGTTTAATTTTAAAAAAAAATAATAATAATAATCACATATTATTTTATCTACTTTTAGCATTTTCAGCAATAACGGTATATTGATATCACTTTTGATATCACAGAGTGATAACATCTTTTGTCACATCTTGAAAATCACTTGAAGTTTATTTGAGGCCAGCTAAAATCCCTTGTAATCATATATTATTTTCCTTTATTTAGCCAGTTAGGTAAAGATTTATTTAAAGGGGCCATATCATAATTTTTAATGTTTTCCTTTTGTTTGGGTGTGTAATGTATTGTAATGTTTGTGCATGTATAAGCTCTGCAAAGTCCCAAAGCTCATAGTCTCCCCCAAAGGGATTTAATATAGAGCACTTCTCCAGACCTGCCCGAAACGCGTCGTTCAAAGTCCAGATTTACTTCCGTAATTTCTGTACGTCACAAAGTGCACCATCAGCATAATCCCACCCAAAGGCAGGCACGAAGATAGAAGGCGAGGCTTCAGTGAATTCAGGCGCCATGTCGCGGTGACACTGTGTGTTTCGGTGCGAAAGCAAAACCTCTTTGTTTAGCCTTCCGAAAACAGATGAAATCAGTGGTTACTGTTTATTTATAACGCTGTTCCTGAGCAGTACAACCTGAACGTTTGCTTGTGCACAACGCATTTTACGGAGGACAGTTTCCTGAACCTCGCCATGTACGAGGCAGGCTACACACAATCGTATCTGAAAGGTAAGAGAGTTATAAAATAAAAACTTACCACTGTGAAACGTTCTGCTCAAGTCATGCTTGCAAACTTGCTTCTGCTTGATCATCCGCATTTTCTGAATCTGACTCGGGCTCAAACTGATACGGTAAAACCACAACATGTTGCTTAGGAGCTTAGAATTGCTTTAGCTTTGGAGGCTAAAGCTAACCGAAGTTACATTTCTGACACACTCGTGAGGCTTTCGGCCAACCACAACGCAACAGGTCAGCTGGCCAATCAGAGCACTCTGGGCTTTTCGGAAGGCGGGGCTTTGGAGAAATCGGTTTCAGAAGCATTTCAGGCAGCCTGGGAATAGAGGCACTGCAATAATGTACATTATTTGACAAATAATGTGTTTTTTGAACAATAAAGCATGTTAACATATTTTATTACACCCAATGAACAAAATAATTAACGTTTAAAAATATTTAAAAATCATGATATGACCCCTTTAACTTTGAACTTGCAAACTATGCTTACAATGGTGTCTCTAGGAACATTCAGTGCCTTCGCTATCTTTTTGTATCCTGTTCCTTGTTTGTGAAGGGCGATGATCTTTTCTCTTAACCATTTGGACCATTCTTTCGACCTAGCCATATTTCTAACATGCAGTCAAATGTGACACTCAACAAACCCCTAGCAAGTTCAGGTATTTCATGTGTTCCAGCTCAAGCACACCTGGTGCAACTAATGAAGCCCTTGATTATTTGCATCAGGGGTGCTTGAGACAACTCCTGTTTTGCATATTTGTGCTGTTGTGAGGGATTCTATTCAGAGGGTTGAATAATTTTGAGATTGGAGAAATCATTATAAGTTGCATTTTCAGTTGAATTTGGGGAAACCACTTGTAGCGAATCAGCTTTAAAATTGATAGAAAAGCGCACGCTTGGATTCAAAGCACCGTTTTAAAGGAGACAAGAGTTTTAAAGCGTGCCCGCATTATCTACCAGAATATGTAGTGAAAATTAGCTGTTTGGGTTAATTTGATATATTCTCCACCATTTTACGTAAGTAAAAATTAGTTGTTAAATCGAGCTATCTTTATTCTCCTCCAAAGATGTCAGAGAGATTAACAGATCAGCTCGTAAAGGGAAATTTGACTAATTTAGTATTACTGATCAACTATTCGTCCAGCGATAAGTTGAAACTAGTGTATTCATCAATTATGCATTAGATATTACCTCCATGGCCACCGGCAATAATATCCTAAACATAGTGACACATTATTCTAAGAGCATGTAGCAGAATCGCAATTCAAGGCAATAGACACTTGTAAGCAAAAAGAACACGCATTTAAGGACAGACGAGACTTTATTGAACTATTCTATGACACAGAAACTAATCTAATATATAAAACACACGCACACACACACACACACACGCATACATAAACGGGTGATGATGAAGGGTGAATGAAGTTCCGAGTCTCTAGCGTTGCATGCTATTTCACAGACCATGATCTGAACGAACCATCAACTTATTAATTTATCTTCACTTCCTTTAGAAGGGCTCAACTTATTATAGACACCAGATTAGCTAGATTCTGGGGTATTGCGCTTGCCTTAGCTGTGTTGAAGGGATTTCCTCGTTACGTCGTGGTGTCGTCAGCGGTCTGGTCGGTGAGAGGCGTCTCGGAAGACCAATCGGAATGCTGAGTGGAATGAAGGCGGGAGGTTTGAAAAGCAGGCGGCGGCTCTCGCTGGGTCCCCAGGCCGAGGTAAACGTGATCTGATCTCCCCGACGTTGATTGGCTCTGGAAACCCTCCACCGACCCCGTCCTTCAAAACGTGCCAAGGAGCAAGAGACACGAGAGAGAGCGAAGCAAGTGACGACCTCAAACTTGTGTTCTTAGGATTTTAACACTTCCTGGGCTAGTCCAGCCCAGAGTGCTTCCTCCAATCAATATTGTCTTTGGGCGGGGTGTTAGCCAGATTCTCCACCTATTATGCTAATCAGCCCCTTGTCCATGTGGATGAGTGGTTCCGCACTCTTCAATGATGAGTGGATTATTAAACTTTGTCCTGAAACTTGCATGTACATATCAGAACAATCTACACAAATTTCCTTACTCTTATGATTTAGGAAATCACTCAGTGAACACATACATACCAAACAAGACATGTTTGACTATACTTAAAGTACATTACTAATATTTAAAACACAATGATCCTCCTAGGGCTACTACACTAATACATGATTAAATGAAATAATTAGTGGCAACTTAAAGGTGATACACATGACGAAAATAGAACAACACATGGTAGGACATAGGTGATTGCAGTTGTTCAAAGATGTATTAATTCCCACAGTCGTTGCTCCTGGTAGGCACCGATTGTGGAGTGTGTGAGTCCTTGTGTGGAATTGTGGAATGTGTAATCTTTGTGACTGAGCGAAAAGGTCTCTCCTTTCTTCCACAATTTATTGGCCTTACTGGTCTGGCCCAAAAAGGCCTAAATCACTGCATTTGAGAGCAGTTTCTGTGGTCAAGAGGGTTCAGCCCTGGGTCAAGGAGGCCTTTAACCATTGCCGTGTTGGTTGAGATAAGGCAGATGCACATGCTGGATTTAAGTGGCTCCTGGGTGTCTGGGGTGGATTCCTTGTTTTATGGCTCCCTGAGTGGAGACATTTTGGTCCAGAGTTTCTAGTGGGTTCTCTGGCTGAGAAGGCCCATTGTTTTATTTCTTCTGGTTATAATTGTGTGAATTATATGATGCTGCTTGTGCTGAGGCATTACACACTTGAAGCATTCGTTGTGTTGAGCTATTTCAATTGCTTTTGTTTAATTTTAATAAAACAGCTGAAAGTCAGTAAATTTTGACAATAAATCTGATTTGCAATGGGGGTTGAATAATTTTGATTGCAACTGCATTACAATAGCATGTCTTTGTAGTAAAAGAGTCCGGGTGCTGAACTGGCCTGCCTGCAGTCCAGACCTTTCATCAATTGAAAACATTTGGAAACATCTTGAAACAAAAAAATACAACAAAGAAGACCCAGGACTGTTGAGCAGCTAGAATCCTGTATCAGACATGAATGGGACAACATTCCTCTCCCAAAACTCCAGCAACTGGTCTCCTCAGTTCCCAGACATATACGGACTGTTGTTAAAAGAAGAGGGGATGCTACACAGTGGTAAACATGGCCCTGTCCCAACTTTTTTGAGACGTGTCGCTGCAATCAAATTCAAAATGACCTTATTTTTTCCTTAAAATAGTACATTTACTCAGTTTAAACATTTGACGTTTTCTATGTTCTATTGTGAATAAAATACGGGTTTATGAGATTTGCAAATCATTGCATTCTGTTTTTAATTACATTTTACAGCGTCCCAACTTTTCTGGAATTGGGGTTGTACTTATGTACTATTGTAGACAATATTGAGTACTAACACTAACCAGTTCCTATTACAGTTAGTGTTGGAAAACTCTGATGTAGCCTTCAAACCTATGGAATGGTCTGTTTAGCATAGCAGCTTTCATGATTTTCTATGTTTTAGATTTGAGTCCCAGCTCATGACAATAATCACGATGACAGCGGAAAGTTTTAAATAGGCCACAGTCTGTTTAATGTTGCTGTGCATAAAAATCGCTGAACATTTTACAGTTCAACCCCACAATTTGACAGACAGAGATGACAACTAGTGAATGTTGCTTTTAAATCTTCTGGCTGTACATACACACACAGTGAGTGTGTGAACAATGCTCTGCAGGTGCATGCACAGTCACACCCCCAGTACCGCATATCTCACCACCCTGGCATCTTATAACTGTTTGTTGGTTGGTTTGTTTGTTTGTTTCGAACAGTGACAGACATTCTACCCATTTTTGAAAAACTGCATTTTATTGCACAGATTTCTCATTATAAATGATGATGTGTAAGCCTGTTTACGGCAAGGTTGTCATGGTAACCTTGGTCATTCTGGTTTCCTATTTTACTCTGTCTCACTCTCATTTTCATCTCCCACACATTTCAAAAGCTACAGCAAACATAAGCTTATTTGGTCTAAATGTGTGTTGAAGTCCAGAAATCCACAGTCAGCTGGTGTAATCCCCCTATCTACTCTACATGCTGTGATCACTCATGACTGCTGGAAATAGTATGTCCAAAAAGAGGGCAGAAAAGAAGAAAGAAGACACTTTTTTCCTCATCAGTTATTTGCACGGACTGGCCATTGGGAAGTTCGAGAATTTTCCCGGTGGGCCGGTCTTGTGAGGGCTGGACTTTTTTTCCTAACCCCAGCATTATATATCCTATAGGTCATCCTAGGGTGCAGCGACACGGTTCCATCGTTTTATATATTAGCTTAACACAAACAATACAAATGAACAGATTGTGTTTTTTTTTTTTCTTAAATGAATGATTCGTTGATCGAAAAACATGTTGTGTTATTTCGATTTTGATGTATCAAATAGGGGCCGCTTGACAGCAAATTCCCAGGCTGCTTTTTGTTGCCAGTCCACTCCTGCCTTATTATAACTAAATGCAATAATGAATAACTTGTTTCTTTATCATATGCAATCACTTACAAGGATATTTTTTTTAAGCTGCCTGCCTTAGCTAATTTATTTGTAGCAAACATTTAGTATTATATGCTACAATCATAATTCTAAATGTTTGGAAAGATGCTGTTACTTCTCTTATTTGTAGTAAAAGTAAGTAAAATGTCAGTTTCCATTCCTGAAATGAATGATATCATCCTCTGTTCCTCTATAACAGTTAGAGTGCCAGGATAGTTACTCTGTTAAAGGGTTGGTTTATAAAGAAAAAAAAAATTATTATTTTTTTTAATATAACAAATGACTCATGTGTATGTCATAGTGTTAAAAAGCTTATCTAGATGTAGTAGATGGTGTTCTGGGTTCTGTTTATGTGGATTATAAAGGTAGTGTGTGTATCTCATGGAAGCACGTCATCCTGAGCATCGTCTCTTCTGCCTCTGCATTTCGGGCATGGTGTGTGAGTGCCTGAGAGTGGACTGAGGAGGCTTGCGGTGTACTCCTAGTATCTGGCATGTATCTCCAGGTGTTTTTTATCCGCGATGAGGATCCCTGTGTGATGCAAGTTACCATTTAAGGTGTTTTTTATTTTTTATACGCCTGCGGGACGTTGTGGTGGGCTGTCGGATCGGGCTGACGGATTGGTCTGCCAAATTGGCCACATCTACTTATTATCTACTATTTGTGTGATATTCTGTGCTTGTTTGTTCGACCAGAAGTGTTTTATCGTTGGATCGGTCCGACACTCTATCACTTGGCTAGGCTGGTATTTCAGTGCGCTGCATGGTTGTTTCCATCCTATTTCTGACTGATCATGCTTATCAGATGATATGAATGCACCGTGCAGACATGTTTGCTTAACAGTCGCCATCGCAGCTCGTGCTCTTTTTGATTGATTTGTATTGGGTTTGTTTCTTTTTCTTTTTTTCCTGTTTTGTATTCAGTACTGTTTGTTGTGGTTGGATTCAAATTTGGATTTGAATATTTTCTTTCTCATTGTAATTTATTAACTGTTTGTATATTTTTGAGTGTGTTAATCACGGCCCATTGCCATACACAGCGCATCCTTTGGCTCACGGGCCTTATTGTTTGGTTATGTTTTTTGTTTGTTTCCTTTTGAACATGTGCGTTTTTGCACATTAATGTGGTTTATTTTTAGGAGGAACACTTTGGAGAGCATGTGGAAGTGTTCTCGTGGATGGTTGTGTATTTAATGTATGTGTATGCTAGTGGATTATATTGTTTGTATTGTTTTTTTCTTTCAGAATTGGGTCGGCCGAAGTCAGGGAGCTCAGTGCTTTCTCCTTTCTTTTGGTGTTTGGTGTTCTTCACTGACTGCTGTGCTCGGTCCTGGGGTGCTGTGTGTCGGTTGTGTGTTCACGTGTGGCTGCTGTGTCCTTTTTGATTAGGAGATTACTGTGATCCTTGTTGTGGGCGATCGTGAGTGCCGACCCAATTCCTGTGTGGTATTACTGTAGCATGTCAAGTCAAGTCAAGTGGCTTTTATTGTCATTTCAACCATATACAGCGGGTACAGTACACAGTGAAATGAAATAACGTTCCTCCAGGACCACGGTGCTACATAAAACAACACACTAAACCACATGAGATGACACAGAACTAAATAAGACCTACACATTTTTACATAAAGTGCACGAGCAAATGTGTGCTCACAACACAAGACAGTACAGTAACTACTAAAACAGGACAATGGGCACAGTAAGTGACAGTGTATCGCAGCAAAAAATGCAATTCTTTACCTTTGATCTATTAATACAGTCAATACTCTGCTTATAGTGAGTTATTTCTTGGCCTTGAAACGGACGTATAAAATATACACTGCCCCGATGCACTGAACTCTATTCTTTAAAATACTGCAGTTTGTGAGTATATTTAGGCACACACACACCCACACACACACTCTCTCACACACACACACACCGATCAGCCATAACATTAACTGACAGGTGAAGCATCGGTTATCTCGTTACAGTGGCACCTGTCAAGCGGTGGGATATATTAGGCAGCAAGTGAACAGTCAGTTCTCGAAGTTGATATTGTTGGAAGCAGTAAAAATGTGCAAGCATTAGGATCTGAGCGACTTTGACAAGGGCCAAATTGTGATGGCTAGACCAGCGGTTCTTGACCTTTTTGCGAGTGCGACCCACTTTTAAGAATGACGACATGTGGATGGCTGGGTGCGTGTGCGTCACTTACCTGGGGAAGAGATGGCATCAGGATGCACTATGGGAAGAAGGCAAGCTGGCGGAGGAAGTGTGTTACTGGGCAATGTTCTGCTGGGAAACCTTGGGCCCTGGTTTTCATGTGGATGTCACTTTGACACGTACCACCTACCTAATCATTGTTGCAGATCAAGTACACCCCTTCATGGCAACGGTATTCCCTAATGGCAGTGGCCTCTTTTAGCAGGATAATGCGACCTGCCACACTGCAACAATTGTTCAGGAAAGGTTTGAGGAACATGACAAAGAGTTATATATAAATATATTAATAAACAATTATGTGCCAAACAGTTATGGTATCAAACAAGTAAACTGTCCACTTAAACAACTGAAGGATTACATTTTCTTGTATTGTTTGAACAATAATATATACAGCTGGTACAGTACACGGTGAAACGAAGCAACGTTCCTCCAGGAGCATGGTGCTACATAAAACAATACACTAAATGACATGATATGACACAGAACTAAATAAGACCTACACATTTTACATAAAGTGTATGTGCAAACGTGTGCTAACAACACAAGACAGTACAGTGACTATTAAAACAGAAACAACTGGCACAGTAAGTGACAGTGTAGTGCCGACCAGTATACAGTTCTAGTATGGAAGTGTCAGACATAACAGGTAGTGCAACAGGTATTATTATTTAGTAGTAGTAGTAGGAGGAGGAGGAGAAGGAGTAGCAGTGTCCAGTGCCTACTATAAATTATTCTCTAACAACAAAGAAACTAGGCTTGAATCTGCCTGAACAGGGTCTGAGAATTTAATAGATCAAAGGTAAAGAAATCTGATTGTATCACATAAAGGCAGACATTTTAAGTGGAACAAATGACCAGGATGTCATAGTTTAAAAAAAAATAAATAAATACTTCTACAGTCATTCACATCCTTGCAATACCAAGTGATATTTACTTTTTCACCTGTGGTCACAAATTTGTGTTTTTTTTTCATTGAAAGTTATTGAAAATTGTCTTGCAAAAATTGCTTTCTCCACAGCGCTTAGATTTTTGCTGAAAGCAACAGCTGCTTTTTTCCATTTGTATCACTAAGTGTTTGGAACCTTGACATGTAGTGTTGAGCACACTGAGTTGTTCGGTAACTAGAAAGGCATCACATTTTTGCCATTCAGTGAAAAATGAATGAATTACTCAACCCAAAATATTTTAAAATTTGCTTCAGCAGAGTGTACTGGGAGTCCAATTCACTCAGCAGTGCACAGAACCAGATGTGATGTCGCACAAATCAACTTCACACATATATCAGAAAACAGCATTCAGTAGCTTCCCATGCTGCTTAGAGAATTATGCAGAGCAAATTATGCGTTTAGCTGTTCACATTTTGTTTTTCACTCTGCCAGTCAGTCACTTGACAGTGCCCCATCTGTACTACTGCCTGCTAATTTTTCACCTTGCCACTCCAGATGTCTCTGCATCTTGCTGAGTCTGAGCAAAACGGTCAGTTATAAAACTTCAAGTCCTAACTTAAAGTTCCTAAAATATACAGACATTTTATGCACAGAGAACTGAAGGCTGGTCAGTGTGCTTTCATTCAAATCCCTCATAAAAAGCTGACAAGATTCTCACATG
This sequence comes from Cranoglanis bouderius, assembly GCA_023630585.1. Classification (NCBI taxonomy): domain Eukaryota; kingdom Metazoa; phylum Chordata; class Actinopteri; order Siluriformes; family Cranoglanididae; genus Cranoglanis; species Cranoglanis bouderius. The sequence goes on along the minus strand of CM042569.1, from coordinate 8,733,159 downwards.
ATTGTAATTTGATCCTTTTTGACATTCTGAAACACTATAGTAGATTTTACAACCATGTTATAGAAAGTGATATACAGTACTGTGCAAAAGTTTTAGGCACTGTTAGAGAACCCCTCGCACTCGGAGTCGCTCGCGAAGCGAACGACTCATTTCCGCATTCCACGCTCCGCGCTGCTGAGAGTAGTGCTTTCCCATTCATTCACAAAAACCGCTGGACTGATTCATTCATAGGCTCTGGTTTTGTTTTCTTCACCATGTGCTTCTGTTTTGGTTCACGTCATGTCTCCGCCTCCTTTTTGATCATTGATTCTTTGCTTTTGGTTTATGTCATGTCTCCGCCCTTGTTCTTTCATTGGTTTTTCGTTCATTGAGTAATTATGAGTTTCAGGTGTGTCTCGTTTATGTCTGTTTAGTTTGCCTATATAAACCACTTTTGGTTTCCGCTTCTTGGTGGTGTATTAGAGTAAGTTCCGGCATGTGCGTTACGCCTGCTACCTTCTCTCGCTTATAGACCTTAGCTCTTAGATCATTCATCATAGACCATCGTCTCCTTTCATGTTTCATTTTGTTCTCTTCCTGGATTTATGCCCGTTTGGATTATTACCCTGTTTCGTTGGATTATTACTTTACCTTTTTGTGGATTATTATTTGTTTTCGACTTGTTTTTTGTGTCACGTTTCTCCCGTTCCGTTATATTTGACTGTGTTCCTAATAAACTGACTTTTCCCCTGTGCATGCATCCTGCCTTCCCCCGTGTTTACATAACAGGCACCCTATTTTTTTTAGTACAAACTTTGTTGTAGATTTTTTTATTTTATGACTTCTACATTATAAAGTCAGTACAAAAACATGTTAGATTCCGAGACATTAGTTTTCTAGCACAAAATGAAATGTTACAGAAAAATGTTTGTATGTCATTAAAGAAATCGGCATATTACGTAAGAGACACTTTTCAGACAAAAAACACAATGAAGGCTGCTGGGTTTTGCAGCAAAAATAAGAAGCAAGTGTGAAAGTCAAAGTCTCCAGAAGAACTGTGATAGTTCTGCAAGATGCTCAATAAAACTTACCAGGGGTTATTAGAGACCTAATGAGACTCCAGCTGCATCCAGCACAATATTAAGACTCACTACTCAGAGATGACTTGAGCTCTACTATTCACTGAAAGGTAAATGTTAAACAGCCTTTTTCCTGAATGCTTTTTTACACAGTTGAGCTATATGTTTAAATGACAAATTGCAGGAAATAAACGCAGCAGGAACTCACAGACTCACAGGTCTCTCTCTCTCTCTCTCTCTCTCTCTCTCTCTCTCTCTCTCTCTCTCTCTCTCTCTCACACACACACACTGTAGACCTTATACAGAAGTGCTTTTCTGTACCACCTTCTGCAATGAGAAAACATAAATGGCTGCATAATTTTTTTTATAATGCATTGTTATTTTATATATGGATTAGGAATCTATTTATAATTTTGCAGCACAAGCACCCATTTATTCATCAGCAATAATGCATAATACATGTTGTTGTTGTTGTTGGTGTTGTTGTTGGTAGTGGTGTTGGTGGTGGTGGTGGTTTTTGTTTTTCCTCCTGAGCCAAAGATAAGAACAAATCTCACAAATTATATAATGATAATGAATCTCTCTCTCTCTCTCACACACACACACACACACACACACACACACACACACACACCATGATTACCACTGGTACCATATGCCTGAGATTATTTTGTTGTATGAGCCTATTATTTTAAAATAGTCTCATACAACTCACAAGCTCACACATCTTGCCTCTCTGTGCAAGTATGTCTTGCATGCATAAAGACGTCAGCAGTCATTTCAGAAAAGATCAACGAAACAAGAGAGACAGAACAGGAATGACAGCTCGTTAAAAATTCACCAGGTTTGCCATTGCCACCGTGCCTGTGTAGCTGCACATCAAAATTGGGCCGCAAGAACATGCATAGAAGAAAACTTCATGGTGTGTCAGGTTCTCGTGCCTGCTGGAGCAATGTGTGCCCAAACGCCTCCATGCACTTACACTACTAATGAGATGCACATAGGTCCTTCAGCCAGCTATCAACTCTTCTTGTTTTTCTTTTTCACCCATGTTCACCTGGCGTTCTCTTCCTCATTCCTCCTGAATCTCTCGAAGCTGAGTCAGAGAGCATAGAGGGCTGAAGTGAACAAAGGTGCACTTGCAAATTGTGAGGTCTGGATGTGAATATTAAGTATCTCCAAATTGCTTCTTCAACGCTCCTCCAAACAGGGCTTGCATGGAGCATAATAGGGTCATCGTGTGCAGTTTTTTCTTTTTACTAATTGCATGGCACACATATTTGCTTGTCCATAAAATATAAACTTCTACTAACAGAGATATTCTTATTATGTCATAAAATGACGGAAGTAATGCACATAATCTTTCAAACGTCTGATGGCACTCGCTGTGCTTTATTGCCTCCTCCAAGACCAATCTGTCTTTAATTACATAAACCAGGAACAAATCCACTTAATTAACAGGGTTTCTAGAGATCTTTTTGTCCTCAAGCACAAGCACAGAAGCTGAGCAACATCTGCGTAAATGTTGGCTACAGCTGCCTGGTGTAAATTGGACTCAAATTAACAATGTAAGACTTTTTAGATTACTGTGCTCATAACCAGAGTGTACACAGGGATAAATTAGCTTAACAAGTCTAGTGTCCCAGTGTTTTCTTGTGATGCTGAATCTCAGTATAAAGTCTGCACAAAACGCAAAAGAATCTCACTTGGTCATTTTTGTTTAAATCAATTATAACCGTTTTAAGCTCGTTTTGAAGCCTGAAGTAGAAACATAGTGAAACATATTACGATCACTCCACATGAGCTCTGAGATAAATTTCAAACATAAGGGCATACAGAGGATATGTAGCTAAATTAGTGTTTTCCATCAAATTAAATGGATTTTGCTTTTGAGTGCATGGATAAGTTGAAAGCCTGAAGCTAAAATCATGATTAACTCAAAGAAGACAATGATGACTGAGAATTAACTGCAATTAGAACATCCCAAGACTGGACCAATACAAAATACATCAACACATGTTATTGGTTAATTAAAGTCTTATTCTTTGTTCAATAAATGTAAATGGTTTATTCACTATGAATTAGAATTTATTCTTAAACACTTGTATTGGTTAATAATTGGTGATCTGTTGTGTGAAAATGACTGATAAATGCATTATAAGTTGTGATAATGTGCAATCTTTTTTTAAAATCCTTGTTATGTAAATTAGTGAGTAGTTTAAATTCATCTCTTGTTAATATATAGTGCTCTCTGAAATGACAAGGCCAATTATTTTGTTTTTGCTATACACTGAAGATATTTGGGTTTGGGATCAAAAGATGAATATGAGATGATAAATCAGAATTTAGATTATTAAACAACTAAACAACTTAAAACATGGCACCTTTTGTCTGAACTCACCCATTTTTCAAGTGATCAAAAATACTGGAACATCTGACTGGCAGGTGTTACTTGTTGCCCAGGTGTGCCCTGTTAGATTGATGGTTTCAACAATTAATAGTTATGAATGTCTACTCTTGTTTTGAGCCGTGGGTTTCGCCTGTGAAGACTGCATTTGATGCTGTTAAAATGGATAAACCAACATGAAGACCAGAGAGCTGTCTATGGGAGGAAAACAAGGCATTTTGAAGCTTAGAAATGAGGGGAAATTAATGAGAGCCTTTGAACAAGCATTGGGCATAGTGAATAAAAATGTCCTAAAAAAAAAAAAAAAAGAAAGAAACCACTGGTGTACTAACAAACAGACATAGAACAGGTTGGCCAAGGAAAACAACAGTAGTTGATAACTGAAACATTGTGAGAGCTGTAAAGAAAAACCCAAAAACAACAGTCACTGACATCACCAGCAACTTCCACAGGGTAGGGCAGAACAGTTTGGTGATGTCAGTGGGTCACCGGCTTGATGTAGTTATTTCAAGCAAGGTATATGCAACCAAATATTAAGTGTTTTTATTTACTTTAATTTACTGTTCCAATACTTTTACTCACCTAAAAATTGGGTGGTCTGCCACCAAAGGTACCATGTTCCAAGTTGTTTAACATATAGTATGTAGATATAAATACTTGAGCAGTTCTGCAAAGAAGAGTGGGCAAATATTGCAAAGTCTAGATGGTCAAAGTTAGTAGAGACATATCCCAATAGACTAAAGGCTGTAATTTAAAAATTAAGGCAAATTAAAGCAAGGGGGTGATCCTTTTTCCAACTCAGTGATTCTGTTTTTTTATTTTATTTTAATTTTTTCTGACATGTTGGTGTTATGTATATCTTTCACTTGGATGTTATAAGTTGCACTGAGTAAATACAGCTGGATAAAACAAAAACTGTGTCTGTCTTCATTTCAGGCTGAAAAGAAACAAAATGTGATTATTTTAAAGGGGGTGATTCTTTTCTATGCACACTGTATAAAAAAATGGAATTCTGATCTATTGTCTCATATTCATCTTTTGATCCCAAACCCAAATGTCCTCAGTGTATAGTAAAAACAAAAGAATTGGCCTTTCCTTTCTAATACTTTTGGAGGCCCCAGCACAACACTCAAGTTTCACACACAGCTGTTTCCAAATACATTCACTCCCTATATAAACAGGCCTTGGACATTCAATCAGTGCGAAGTAAGGCTCAGTGTGTCTTACCTGAACTCACCAAGCCTTTTGTTCTTTGATCACTATCCTGTTTTTTTTTACTCTGTTTTGCTTCCTGGTTTTTGTATTCTGGTCTCTTCTATGTTGTACTGTATGCCAGTCACCGAACCCCTTGGCTGTTTTTTTTTTTTGTTTTTTTTGATCCTGTCTCACATTTTGGAACTGTCTGCCTTGGTTATTAAACTGCAATTGCATTCGTCTCAGCCTCTCCATTGTGACAGTATCATGCAGGTACATCTAGCTACAGTTAAATAACAAGTTATTAATCTAACAGCCTTCATTAAATAAAAAGGACATGCAGTAAAATGCAAGCTAGTTTACAATTGTCTTGCCAGTTTTTTAGGGTTCTGATCAATTTTCATTTTAATGATCTAAGCATTTGATCTAAGCGTCTTCTAGAACTTTCACATGGCTTAAGAAGCACACAGTGATAGTGAAACAATAAAATATAAAGCATGATGAGGGGTGCTGTTGTGGGAAAATGATGAATGACTGCATGATGTGATGACACCTGAGTTACTATTACCAACCCAAATTCATTATTTTACTATAAAATCATGTCCTGAAGTGTTTTCTTCCTCTAACACCAAAGCAATTTGCCAACAGTTACATTTTTATTAATTAAAGAATGACACATCATACTTTTTTAAAATCAGTTTTTAGTGACATTTCACAAAGACAAAAAAGCTTGTTACAGAGAAGCCAGAAAGTGCAATCTCCTCTTTCCTGAAGATTTTCCCACTGCTTCTACTAAGCATTGGCTCTGGAAAGCCCTTCCATAAATGTTAAATAATCATTTCCATAGAGAAAGCTTGATTATCAGTGTTTATCATTATGATTAATTTTGTTAAATAACAACACCTTTTTAGATGTGCTTATTATTCAGTTTAAATTAAGTCACTGTGAATGAGCTGTTACTAGAAATGATAACGTACTAGAGCAAGTGTATTAATATCAATCTGCAATTTGTCTCAGAGCCATGCTGTTATAGAAAATTAATCAGCACCTTCTGACAAATCAGGGGTCTCATTTGTCACATTTGTAAATTTGAAGCACCAGTACGTATAAGGAAACTGACATTTATCACACATGCCTACGCACAGCTGTACACAATATTGATGTTGATCAATTCCACACATTATAAATTACTCTGCTTGTGCGCAGCCATGCTCATTTACATAAAGAAACACCCAGAAATCACCATATATGGTCAACAACTTCCCTTTAAAAAGTCCAGTAGAATTGTCATTTGTTATGTACAACATGGAGAATGTCAAAAGGTCTCAAAAGATTAAATTCACCAACAGTGAAGTACAGTAGAGCAACATCTATATGGTATATTTGTGACTTTTTATGAATAATTTGTCTAAGAAATATACAGGATTTTTTTTTTTTTTTTTTTTTTTTCCGATTTTATGGCTAATTCTGTTACCCCTCATGACATTTCCAGATTTGGGTTCATACACACACAAGGTCAGAAGTGTGCGTAAATCCTCATGCACAAGAAGAACTTAATAAATCACATTCTGTGTGTAGAAATGTGTGTATGCATGGTTTGATCAAATGAGACCCCAGAATCAAGAATTCAACAGCACTTTGGTATATGTGATGATGTTTGTTATTTGTTGCAGAGTCAGTATTAGAGCAGGACAATACTGTTGATTGCTTGGTTTTCCTTCCTTGAATCCCAGCTCTGCTGTGACCAAGTCTCCAATCATTGTTACCTAGCTGTACCTTGTGATTAGTCTGAATATACAGTATATTATTTTGTCTGTCTAGATGGTTTGTTGGTTTCTAGTTGATGTTTTGCAAGGGCCAAAGTTGTTAGAGCCTTGTTACCTTTGTATTGTGTTACAGTGTCTTAGCATTTTAATTTCTTTTAACAATTCCTTGCTATTGTTTCCTAGCTTCTCTTCGGTTCTGACCCCTGCCTGTTTTTTTCGCCCAATAGTTCTGGAGTGGTCTACGCTGACCCGGAAGCCTAACATAATGCTTTATACTTACCTGAAACAAAGTAGAGTACAATGCAACTGAGCTACAGTTATTGTGATTAACCCCTTAAAATCCAGGCTTATTATTCAATTATGCATCTTAAAGCATTAACTAGTTATAAATTATTGGGTAACTACAGTATAACTAATACGGAGTGTGTATGTTTTAAGAGTGATATATAGCTCCTGGAGGTTTATTGGGTATACAAGTTTTGGGTTTTTTTTTTAAAAAGGGACAGATTTTTGGTTGATTGCTATTGGTCAGTCCTGAATTGCTCACTAAATTACCCCTAAGTGTGTGTGTGTGTGTGTGTGTGTGTGTGTGTGTGGTGCTCTGCAATGAACTGGCATCCCATCCGATGTGTATTCCTGACTCTTACCCAGAGATCCTGTGATTGTCTTTGGAGCCACCATGACTGTAAGCAGGATAAAGAGTTGAAGCTTTGATTCAGTCAAGAACTCAGAACCTGGTCTCAAATTAAGAAAAGGCTTCAACCTGGTAGGTTCTGCCAATCTGTCAGTGGAAGGTACGGTGGTCTTGTATTATTGTGTAAGTCTTGGAGAAGAATTATATAACTGCAGCCAACCAAACATGCACATGAGCTGTGAATCACTGCTGCTATCTAGTGGCCCAGAGAAACAGTGTAGCTCAGCTTCTGTAAAAGAATGCCTAGACTGACCCAAAAAAAATAAAAAATTGTATGGAATCCCCCTGAAATGTAGGAAAATGACATTGAATATGGTGAAATTAAACAAGTCTAAGGAACAAACTACATTAGTACAATTTATAGGATGTGATCTAAATCCTTTAAAAGTTGAACAATACCTGATTGCCACAATGTTACTGTAACAGTAACTGTTGGGTTATTTATGCATTTGTTGCTAAATCATCAGCATTTGCATTAACATCAGAGAAAAACCTTTACTTTATTTATGTGTTTTGAAATAATATATTTTTTTTTATGTTGAGTAATAATTACTCTACATACTGCCATAATTAGACAGTATAGGTTTGACCTTTATTAGCAAACCCAGGTATGAACAATTCTAAACATACTTGCCTCTGCCCCCGTTCTTAGCAAAGTTCCTAGCTACACTATATTTCCAAAAGCTTGTGGACACCTGACCATCACACCCATAAGTGTTTTCTCAACATCCCATTCCAGATTTAGCACCTCTTACTGTTATAATAACCTCCACTCTTCTGGGAAGGCTTTCCACTAGATTTTGAAGCATTGCTTTATGGATTTAGTCATTCAGCCACAAGAGCATTAGTGAGGACAGGCACTAATTTTGGGTGAGGTCTGGGGTGCAGTCAGTGTTCTAGTTCATCCCAAACACTGTCATGCTGGAACAGTTTTGGGCCACTTAGTTCCACAAAGAGATCCTATATAATTGTGTGCTTCCAACCTTTTGCCGACAGTTTAAGGAAGGAACACATATGGGTGTGATGGTCAAGTGTCCACAAACCTTTGGTCATATAGTGTGTGTGTGTGTGTATATATATATATATATATATATATACACGTCATGCTATATATAAGCCATTTAGGCTTCAACCACTTTTGCAGTTCAATGAGTCAAGGGATGTTGCTGATCATTGAGTTCTTTATTAGGAATAACAGAAAGTGAAATAAATAAAGAGGAATGGGAAAGTAAAATTGACAAAATGAATACACCCTCAATACAGATGTACCAAAACATAATTGCTTAAATCATTGCGTACATATTTAACATGTAACAAACAATGCACATTAGCACCTTCTCTGAATTTCTTTTGGAAAGGTTGTATATGTTTAATAGTATGTCACAGTATTATTTTAATACTGCAAAGGTGATAAAAGACACATTTATATAGGATCCCCAGACTTAACCTTCACCTATTCACAATAACGAAAACATACAAGGTTTGTGTGCCCACAAATATGTAATCACATGATACATTAGTCCTGTGATCTTTATGTTCACTTCACTGTCCCATTATAAACACTAAATGTAAACACTGGCCATTCGTTATAATGTTAACGCATGGAGACTTTGGGTCCCCTCAGGGATTGGTGCCTCACACCACCCATCAAAGACAATACACTCTTTAAAACAAGGTTAAATCTGGAACTCGTAAACTCTTCTCAGGTTCATCCTTCTGGGAAAACTCAAATAAAAGTGCATCCATTATTGAAGCTCTGTTGAGTAAACAGAGTTCCAGGTATAACCCTCTTATGGACTCTTAACTGTCAAAGAACCCCTGAAACCCCTTTAAACAGAAGAAGAAGAAGAAGAAGAAGAAGAAGGCTTATATGTACTAAACACTGCTCCTGAAGCTCCTGTTGATGCTGAAAAAGGTAAGCTTAAGGACAGGTAGTTTCCCTCTGAGATGTTATAACCCATCACTTAGACCTGGTATAATCTCAAATGTACTGTATGTTGCATGTCAACTTCCTGCTATTAGCCATGAAAAAGTTTTATAGAATATATAAAGTCTAAGAACAATGGGGGAAAAAAAGCAACGGAAAAAAAAAAACATTCAATAAATCTTCCAAGTAATATGATTTGATCCCATATACTTTCACTTTCCATATTTAGATTCAACATCAACCTACAGTGGAGTAAATTTAACATGAGTAGAGCATGATTCTTCATATCTGTGTACCTACTACTAATTCAGAGGAGTAGTGTGATGGTAATACAGCAGCATCACTTCAGGTGGATACTTTTTATCGACTTGAGTAAAACAAAATCAAATCCAGTTGCTCTCTGGCAGTGGGATTTGAAATAACAACCTTCAGGGTCATTAGCACAGAACCTCAATCGCTGAGCTATGCAGAAGCGATATATCCTTCATGCACCGGACTTATTTGGACTAAAGTAAATTTAACTCACTAAAGTATGAGACAATTACTTAAATAAAAAAATTAAATAAAAGCAAACATCTAAGCTGGTCTGATAATAAAGATGGAAAAAGAAAATGTGCGCCTACCCCAGTTTACAGTAGGGGGCAACATTTGAAAGTTGTTAGTGCGGCTAAAAGCTGATATGAAAAAAAAAGAATAAGCGATACATCCTCAATACAACGTGAGACAGCAAGGTTTAAAAATACAAAAAAAAAAGAAAAGAAATTAAAATAAAATTGAATGAGCAGCCTACATAAGTGCAACATAATCCATTTTTTTTTAGCCATTTACAACCAAAGCCTTCAGCAAAGGCAGAAACGCTATCACTTTAATACATTGACCGCATGAAATGATATTTGTGCAATACCAAATATCAAAGTGCAAAAAAGGTCCATTAAAGTCACACCTGTACATTTGTGCTTAACAGTAAAGGCCATGTTGAGGAGGTATCCCAAATTCTTCCAATATTCGGTGCTAATGACTCGTTTTCTTTGGCCAAGCTACAACTGAACACTCCATATCAGTACAGAGACGCAAAGCGATAAGGCAAAATACTGTCCACTCCCACTGAGCACTTGGAAGGCAGCCAACACCCTTTACACTTGTGATAATCAAGTGAAGAAAAGGACTGCATGTCTGCACGCCAATAGCGTCTTCTCCACTCGTCCCTGCACGTGTGCAAAACAGCTGCATCTCTGTTAACCTTTTAAGACGTCTTGTCAGCTTCTCCTTGGCCTGGCTGTTGTTTATTTCATGCTTCCCTGCCAATCACAGCTCTGTGAGACTGAGAAACCGTTCTGTATTGAGCCGCTGGAGCAGGCGGTCACAATATAGCGCAGCGGAGTTTGGGAGAAGTGGCAGCTCGGTCTCCTCGCCATTTCATCTTCTTCTTTTTCTTCAGATTCCTCTCTGGTACTTGTTGTCTAAGAGAGAAAGCAGGAAGTCAAAAAAGGAAAGGGAAATAAGAAGAGAAGGGTGGAGAGATAACAGGGGTGAGAGAGGGTGAGGAAATGATGGTGGTTGCAGTAAGATAAATTTCCCTTTCAGCTCTGCCAGACGTTCCTGCACTGTGCTCAACTAGTCCTTTATAAAGGAAAGGGGAAATTCCAACAATATGTCAGATTTTCTGCATAGTTATTACACAAAATGGTTACAAGCATGCTGCCTGATGTCTTAGAGACTATTTTATTAGAACTTGTAATCATTTTTTATTAGAATTAACTGGTATCATTTGGTTACATCCTGTGTGCCGTGTGTCAGCTTATTCATCAAATCACTGGGCTTTTGTGTTGGTATTATATCCCTGGGGTTTTCACAATGATAAATCTGTAATTATTCTTTTTTTTTTGGTAATAATATGATGTTGGATCATTATCAACTACTATAAACTACCATTGATAGTTATTTGGTCATTAAAAACAAGCACAAATAACCTGAAACTGAATCTACAATTTTGCAATCTTAGGGCTGTATTCAGAGTTGAGTTAAGCATGGATAGTGCAGAGTTCATACTGAAACACAGCGGTATTCACACCTCAGACGTAACTACAAACTCAGAAGTTTCTTGCGAGTTGTGCATGCAGGGTGGCTCCAAAAACAGAGCCATGTGTCAGTTATGTCGCATTTTATTCGATTTTTCTTGCATGATATTGGCTCGACTGAGGAGCAATATTAAATCCAGCAGCACTGATGTAACCACAATATGTCATGATGAAATTTATGTTTTGGGCTGTAAATACATTCAAAAAAGCTATGGAATGCCAATGTAATGGAATGCCATTAAAGCCAATATTAAATACATAAATATGGCACTATGTACGTAATAGTATGGTCACCTTAAAGTCCATGGAAATGTTTGTTGTTGTGTGTTTTTTTGCAAGGACAACATCAGAGGATGACATTTTTTGCATGGACAACATCTTAATCAGAGTCATTGCTTATCTTGATTACCAAACTTTTATAGAAAATTTTGAATATTTTGAGCAACACTTACTTAAGTGTAGCAGATAGATGCTTGGTCAGCTTCTCCTTCAAACCATCACCATGTTTTCTTTATAGAAGATTATTTAATCTTTAAATTGAGTCTTGCTTTAATGTATTATGTATATTTGGAAAAATTAAAAAGAAAAAGAAAAAAAAACACTACCTGATACTTCAGTCCACATTTTCTATCCCCTGATTTTTTCAGGCTTAAAGGTAAGTGCTTGGTGTTTAAAGATGGTGTTCTAGGTACTATTGAAAAAAATCAACACAAAAACATGCTTCTATTTAAGAAACATCTGGCAACCTTGGAGGCATGAACTACATGTACTGTAGGTGATGAATAATCTGAATGGGGTGGTGAAAAAATCAAGAAGCTGCATGGCCAGTCTCTGAATACATGTAACTTTCCTCGCGTAAATATTGACACACCTTTTGGACTTTTTTTCCGAATATGGCCCTTAATCTGTTAAAATGTTTCACATCTTTTAACACAATGCGACTGGTTTGTGTTCTGTATGTGATAAAGTTCAGGAACAAAAATCCCAAATTGCTGCAATTAATAAATATGATGATACACATTTGCCTAATGTGTGTTATAGTTAAAATATTCAAATTACAGAAACAGCATTGTATATTACTACACTTTTGTAGGATTCAGTGCTAATATACAGTATAATGTGCTGTATTCATTAAGCCACACACTGCATCTGCAGCAGGAATATGATAATCACACTATTACTGTATTTACATGCATACATCTTGAACAATTTACCTACCTAATTACTCGGACCAGTTCGTGAAAGGCTTTGTCCACGTTCATTGGAGGATCCTTAGCGCTCGTCTCAATATAAGTGATCTGTTTTGTGAATGAAAGGTTAAAAAAAAAATCACTGCATGCAACTCTCATACATGATGACTCACTCCTTCTATAAATAAGACATCCGAAAATAATGGGGCCATCTTCGATTGGCTCATCATGTGGGCAAACAGGGCCTTAATCACAGCCTGTTTTTAGGGGTGAGTCAACACAGGAGCCTGCAATTCACCACACACACACTAAAATAAGCCTCTGGCTCTGCGTCTGCCAATCCCACTGGTCTTCGGTCTTGGAGAGAAAAGCTCTCCAGATAGCTCTCTTCCGGTTTAATATTTGCCAAAGAACTGAGACTGTATTTGGGCTTGCTCATCATTTTCTAATTAAAGACAGAAGCAGTAGCAGATGAGTTGGAGGCGTGTTGTGTTATAAAGAATGCCAAAGCCTTTTAGAGAGCCTGCAGTAAGCTGTGACGTGGATGCTTTAGAATTTGAGCCAAAACTTCTAATGAGACAGACATGTATTCCACATATTTGCTTTTACAGTAAATATCATTCATATTCCTGTGTCCAAATAAAGAGGTCAAATGTCAAGCATGCCTGTAAATAGTGCTATCAAAAGAAAATCCTTAACACTTTCATTAATGTCCAGTTAAGTAATATTATCTAAAGCATAAGTTACATTAACAAATCATTAACTTCAGCATTAACACATGAGTGGTGGTGCAGTGGGTAGCAGTGCCACATGACCAGGATAAAGCGGTTACTGAAAGTGAGTGAACGTGTCAGAGCGTTCTTTCAAGTTTTCATGTTTCTGTCTTATTAACTTCAAGACAAATTGAGTGAATGACTGTTTATAGCTGATATAACGTAAGCGATAACAGGAACTAACTTCCACAGTTTAAATGGTTAAACTATTAAATTAAAGGCAGAAAAAAATAAAAGATGACATGTAAATGAATGCTCAAACCTACATTGTGTTTGGCAGCCATCTCACAGCCCTGCTCATTCGTCACCTTCCTCAAATGAACCAAGTCCACTTTATTAGCTACGAGGATCATAGGAAAGGACTCTCTGTAAGAAAGAAAACATGACAGAAGCTTTAACAACACACTGGTAACAAAACGAAATTAAAGCCACAAGCCGTGAGATGCTCTACTTTCAGGTGTAAAGGTCTCAGTGGGGAAGAGACGAGCAGCAAGCTCACCGATCCTTCACCCTGAGGATGAGCTGGTGAAATCGGTCAACGTGCTCGAAGCTGGCCTTGTCTGTGACGGAGAACACAATGAGGAAGCCGTCTCCAGTCCTCATATACTGCTCACGCATGGCACTGAACTCCTCCTGGCCTGCTGTGTCCAGTACTGTTGAAAAAAACAAACAAAAAAAAACAAACCGCAGTGGCACATTGGGTCATGGTATAAATATTATCATGCACAGGAAAGATTCAAATCTACTGTGTTGTAGTGTACCATTCTACAATACAAAGTAAAAAGTTATTAAATACAATTTTGATTGAAATTTAGTTAGGACTGGATATACAATTCTGTTTTTATCTGTTTTATCTACTTATAACAGTCACTGGTGTCTCTGGAGAGTGTTTTAGTAACTAACCAGTACAGTTAGCTTGCGCTGCTAATAGCTAACATGAAGCCTGGCACGTAAAATCTAAATCAAACTATTTCAATTTCACTGTGATTCCTGGGACCAATCTTATGGTAAATATGGTTAAAAAAAAATAAAAAATTTAATTAATTTCCCCTCTCTCAAGTTTAGTTCTTACCTGTGATTAGCTCCTATGTAGTACTTAATTCAGAGGGAAAATGGAATAAAAACTTATAACTGTGTTTTCATCTTATCCTGTCACATACAACCTCTCATTAAACGTGTATAGAGATGTTACCAAGTAAAATAAAACTAGGAAGAAAATAGCAGAGATCACTGGTGTCTCTGGAGAGTGTTTGTAGCAACTAGCTAGTACAGTTAGTCTGCGCTGCTATTAGCTAATGTGAAGCCCGGCATGTATCATGTAAATCAAACAACCAGTTTTCAAACTAGTGCGTTATTTAATTTGAGTTGTATTAGTTAGAAGCATGGAAGTATTTGTCTGCAAAATACTTCCATATTGAAGAATATATAAATAGATATAGAGATATGGTGGTGCTTCTGGTGAGTGTATGTAGCTAGTATGGTTAGCTTGCACTGCTAAAAAGCTAATACAAAGCCTCCAAATATTACAATTCATTTTAAGTATGTTTCAAAGACAAATAAATTGTATACTGTTGTAAATTGTGTGCTGTAGGCTACATTTTGGCCACTACACTTTCTCATCGGAGCTAAAAAGACTGGATAGACACCAGTAGTGCTCGCTAGCAACAGCTGATTTCTGGTAGTTCTGGGATTTAAAATGTCCAGTCCCTAGCACTGAACAATAACCTTTTAAACTCCCAGTCAGAGGGGCCACACTTAGTTCCTCTACTGTAGTAACTAAATAATTTTGTTTTGAATCTAAAACTTCAAACCCTACATAGAAGTCTTAAAGTTCTATGTAGTCTTAAAAACTGTTTCTCTATCAGAAGGGCTCCAAGTTCAACCCTTAAATATACAAATAACCTTTTGAAGAACCCTCAAAGAACATAGAACTGAAGTGTAACTGCTGCCACTGTCACATGTTGTCCTTTTAAATTAATATTTTTAATGTATTGCTTGTATATGAATTCATTAATACATTTTACCATGTTATCTGTAGGTCAGTGAAGTCGGTACAGGTCAGAAGGCAAGAGAAGCATTCAACCTGTTTATCCAAACATGTACACTCACTGTGCACTTTATTAGGTACACTTGTTCATTTACGCAGTTATCCAATCAGCCAATCATGTGGCGGCAGCACAATGCATAAAATCATGCAGATACAGGTCAAGAGCTTCAGTTAATGTTCACACCAAACATCAGAATGGGGAAAAAGTGATCTCTGTGACTTGGATGTGGCATGGATGTTGGTAGCAGAAGGGCTGGTTTGAGCATTTCCTAAACTGCTGATCTCCTGGGGTTCCTGTTCTTGGCTGACAGGAGTGGAACCCAGTGTGGTCTTCTGCTGTTGTAGCCCAACCACCTCAAGGTTCGATGTTTTGTGGATGCTGAGATGCTTTTCTGTTCACCACAGTTGTAAAGAGTGATTATATGAGTTACTATATCCTTCCTGGCAACTCGAACCAATCTGGTCATTTTCCTCTGACCTCTCTAATCAGCAAGGCATTTCCACACACAGAACTGTCACTCACTTAATGTTTTTTGTTTTTCACACCATTCTGTGTAAACTGTAGAGACTGTTGTGCGTGAAATTCCCATCAGGGATGCCACGGTTAAACTCACAGAGATCACTGTGATTGCTTGATGCATTGAGCTGCTGCCACATGATTGGCTTACTGGATAACTGCATAAATGAGCAGGTGTACAGGTGTTCCTATTAAAGTGGACGGTGAGTGTATGTAGACATGTAGGACTAGTTGCTGTATGCAAATGATTTTTTCAGATGAACTACAAATAGATGCGCACTGAAAAACAAAACTATTATCCAAATCAAGCATAATTACACAGACTATAATTAATATTGAACTGTTGGCAATCTTACCATCCAGAATTGCCCACTGGCTATCGATCTCGGTGTGCTTCAGGTAGGAGTCCTCAATGGTTGGGTCGTAGTCAGGCACAAAGATTTTCTGGAAGAACTGGATGGTGAGGGCGCTCTTTCCCACACCACCATCACCCACCACCACCAGCTTATAGGTGGGGAGGTTGTCGCTAGGCACAGCGCTGGTCGCCATAGCAACAGCTAGACCTGTGAGACAGTAGAAGAGAATGCATTGCTACTAGGCCTGCATCTTGGTGATGGAAGGAGGTATGAGAATTTTCCTCAAATAAGACTTAAGGACACATTTGAGGTTTTGAAAAAAATCTGAAGAAGAGCTAAAACTATTATGGTCCTGTAGTCCCACAGACTGTGGTTTGGTGTAATGTTGCATCCTCATGGCAGGGTGCTTCAATGAATGTTCTTAAGCTTCTTGAGGAGAGTTCTCATGTGAGCTTGTTGGTTTTTCACTCAGCATGGGTTTGCTTTTGTGTATTTGATACCAATATGAAGCAAAACCAGTCTGAAAAAATCGTTACATTAAGTTGTCTTGACTCATTTAAGATGAAAAAAGTGGGGGGGGAAAGCCCAAGAGTGAGTGATGCAAGCCGTAAAAAAAAAAAACAATGATTGCATTAATTATGGATATAACTTGAAAATGCTTTCTGTCTTCTGACTGGATATTTGCAGTCGGTACAACCGAGCCAACACAGCTAAAGAATTACAGATGTGAAGATGGGATCTGGAGCAGCTGTGTGGTAGTAGTTCTTCAAGTCTGACTCCCCTGATGGCAACAATAGCTCAGATCTCTTTTGCTCTCTGTCATTTAAACTGGGATTTTCCATAGCTGGAATTAAGAAATCATACAAACTCCCCACTACATAGTTATGGTTTAGACAACCTTTTAATGACATACAGAAAGGCTAAAATGTTTTGTAGAGAAACAAACTGAGGGGACATTTCTGGATGCCTTCATGTCTTCCTGGTAACACTTGAGTATATGTAAATAATTATTCTTTTTTGAAGTTTTTTTCTTGTTCCACTTTTTACAAAAAGTAGCCTAGACATTATGATATGACAATGCTGTATTTAAATTTCATCACCAACATTATTACTATGCAACTATCATTGAAATCCAGTTTATGAAATGATTATCTGGGGTTTACTTCAAAAAACTGAATCACTCTTCAACCAACACACTTACTCACAGCTCAAACTGTTGACACTTCTATTTTAAATACATATCCTCGCCATGTCAAGACAAAATGCAACAAATGGATAAGTCTATACTTACAAATTCCACTGGTAAACACACGTTAGAGCAGTCTGAATCGTGCAGGTTCAAACTTTCATACGCAAAAACGTCCAGCATGTACAATACACCTTAATGACACACTCGACAAGTAAACGTGCCACTGCTTGTTCAATTCCATGTGTAAATCTGTTCATTTCATTTTATTCTTACCTAAATAGGAGGCAAGTCTGAGTGTTGAAGTGATCACTGACCCAGTGACACACTCTTGACACCAGCTGTGCCGGGAGAACAGTCTCCACCCCGGAGTGTAAATGTGGAGGAAACGCCTGTCAGCGGGCGATGACCGGCCCTTCCCACGCTGCACAATGTGAGGAAACACTGTGTTTCCTTCCTTCCTAATTCCACTTCACATTCACCTTACTTCGCGAGGGAATCAGAAAGACGTCTCACTCTCACAGACACCCAGGACAGGGACCTAAATATTATGTCAGGATGAACTGAAATTCAGCACTCTCGCAAACTGTCTTGCAGAACTAAGAGACTTCTGAGCTGAATCAAAGTGAATCAAAATCTACTGTAGGTGTTTGGCTTTTATTGGTAAAACCTATGTGTAATTAAACGTGCAATACTTTTTTTTTTTTTTTTGCTGTAGTTAAAAAAAAGGTCAGAATTTCCAGTATTGCAATTATATGTGTGTCAGTCCAGGGAAACCCGACGGATGTCGCTGTGGCTGAATTCTGAAGAAAAATGAGTTTGTCTGCCAATAATATACTTTGACGTCTATACTTAAGAAAAGAAAAGATATTTGACCAAAACAACATGGAATTTTTCATGCTGTATAATGAGTCAGTTTGACAAAGGAAAACTTGGATCTGTATGGAATTAGGAATGAGTTTACCCACACTCATTCCCAAATAAGACTGACACAATGTGCACAGTTCATGCCTGAAAAGCAACAACATTGCCTGCTAATTGGAAAGAACTCAAAACTTTTCTTTCTCCATTTTTCCCTCCAATTTGGACACCCACCGACTCCCACCCACCAGTCACCTCTCCCCTACCATATAACAGCTACTTACAGGGGAGAGTGAAGGCTAACGTGCTTTCTCTGAGACATATGAAGTCAGCCAATCACATCTTTTCAAACTGCTGCATCACTGGGCAGAGTAACACATTCTGAGGAAAGTGCTATCTATCCTCTTCTGCATACATGAGCTTACAGAGGCTCGTGAGTGGCTAGTATTGCTATGATTGATTGAAGGAGATAGAGAGTATGCCATCCCACCCACTCAAAGAGCGTAGCTAATTGTGCTCCCTTGGCTCCTTTGCTGTGGGGCTGTTTGAATTCAAACTCACGATTTTCCAATGACAGGATGAACGTTTTTTTCTGGTGCCCCAATCAGAAGCCCCATCAAGATAATTTTTTTTAATGTACACTTTTTTTCAGCCACCCTTAAGTGTAATGTATGAGCTACAGTATATCCATCAGTGTTGTATTGTATTGCATTGATTTAATTAATCTACACAGTCTAGCCTTGCAATGTGATTCCTTTCTAATTTCCTCTGGTGATTAAGTGATACAACTGATACTACTTTTTGCGAGTTGTTTAGCTGTTAACACATGACTGACTAAAATTTGCAACTGAATACATATTCCAACAACAATGCATTAACAGTGACGTGAATAGTAAACAAGCTGCAAGCGACACATTGAGCACTCTCTCAAGATAAGATGATCATAACTTTACTGGGCTGGTCTGACAAGTTTTCCCATCTGGTCCACTGACGTATTTTGGGCCATGAATGTGCATGATGTTGACTGACACAACTCAAGTCATACACTTGAACCTAAGACACAAATGTAACAGTAGCAGACACTAGGCTCCGTGAGAATGTTAGCATGGGATCAAAATCAGGTATCAAAATCCAGTTGAAAAAAACACAACAGTGAAACATTACAGACTGGACTGCATTGTTGACCAAAATGATTTGCCTTTCATCTGGCCCATCTAGTAAGCATGATCCCAGCACAATATACACCTTTAGTGACTGGATCTCTTGCATGGACTACAATAATGATTAAAGGAAACTCCATGCTGAAACACATGAAATGTCTTTATACTGACATATAGTGATATATGTAATTTAGTGGTTCTGGTGCTAATTTGTTGGTTGAAGCTGTAGTTTTCATCATTCCTGTGAGAAGTTATTGGTCATGTGCTGCTCTGATGTCACAGGAGGACAATGTTAGTGCAGTTACAATAGCATGTAATAGAAGAAAAAAATTAAACAATCTCAAACATAAGGGACAACAGGCAGGTTTTGCTGTTAGCTCCTAAACCCAAAAGAGCTTCTGTTCTCACTCACCAATTTCCTGTGATGTTCGATGTCATATTAATGAGAAATCCAATGTAGAAGTAGTGGAGATGTCAGACTCCAAGCTTTAATATGCCATGCTATACGACACAGTTAAACTGAGTTACGGCAAGTTAGCAATCCATGAGGTGGTGAGTGCGAGGAAATCGAGGGGTGGTACTACCATGAAAGAACCTTATCTGTTTGAGCAGTGTGTACAGATGAAGAGGTGAGATTAAAGCACTGCTGCATCACTCTCTTTAGGTAGAGCAAATAGCCAAATTAACCAAAGTGAAAATTTCGTAGAATTCAAGATAACATCCATCCATTTTCCACACCGCTTATTCTACACAGGTTCACGGGGGAGCCTGAAGCCTATCCCAGGGGTACAAGGCAGGGGACACCCTGGACAGGGTGCCAACCCATCGCAGGGCACAATCGCACATACATTCACAAACTACAGACAATTTGGCAATGCCAATCAGCCTACAACGCATGTCTTTGGACTGGGGAAGGAAACCAGAGTACCAGGAGGAAACCCCCGAAGCACGGCGAGAACATGCAAACTCTGCGGACACAGGGCAGAGGCAGGATTCCAACCCCTGACCCCGGAGGTGTGAGGCAAATGTGCTAACCACTAAGCCACTCACGATAATATATTGTTTATAAATACTGATATGCATGTCATTCAGGGTGGATTTTTCTTTTTTCTTTTAACAAATAATAGATTCTTAAAACATTCTTTGACCTTCATTCGGATGCTTTGGTATTAGAGATTAGACTCCTTTGTGATATATAATGAGGTACAATCACGTCATCAAGCTACTACCTGACCTGTGTCACTGCACTGATTGATCATGGAACACGACGATAGTACAACATGACCGCATCTCAAACCTTCCTGCACATTTTAAGAACTGAATGCTGTGCTGTATTTCCCATTTCCCCGAAGAATCAGCATCTGTCCTCGTTGTCATGTGTGAGCATTTTTTCCACCTCTTCTTGTTGTGATTTCACCCAAAATGGAGAAAACTCGGATGCTTTTTCAAAAGTTTCCATACAGTCTGGGTTGCCAGATTGTGACTCTACAAATTGGGAGATTATTAATCCCACTGTTGGATGGTGTGCAAACATATAACAGTATGCTGACAGGTATTAGTTTAGTTGGGATTTGGTTTAGTTTGCTGGGTCTGGATTAGACACGGATCATTTAATCTGGCAACCCTGAATATGTGTGTATTACGGTGATAGTCTCACAGGAGCAGCTGGTGTAAGTGTAAAATGTGCCCTGGTTTACATGAATAATATAAAGCTTTATGTTTGAGAATGTGGCTGTGGGTTGCTGTGCTGTTTATGACACATTTTTAGTAGTTATTTATTTATTTATTTATTTCAGATCTGACAGCTGCATGCCAACGAGTAGAGAGCCGGAAACAGACACTCCCTCAAGTTTCAAGCTGATTACTCTCTCTCTATCACACACGCGCGCGCGCGCACACACACACACACACACACATCTGTCTGTCCATCCCTAATAATCACCGAGTCTAAATGCTCAGCTTTCTCCTAAGGGGACTTACCAGAGATCTCCCGGTTGCCTCGTTTACAAGGGCTGTGTCCCAATCCCTTCCCCACATGCCCTTAATCTCAGTGTAGAGGTTGTTTATTCAACAGGTTCTCCTTTAAGGTCGAGAGCACACAGAGCTGTGTCTGCTTCTTCTTCTCCTTCTTCTTCTCCTCCTCCTTATTCTTCTTCCGCTCTCGTCAAATTACTCTGCAACAAATCTTCACATCGCAACCGCGGATGCTATAAATAGAAAAGACAGAATGGTCTCGTCGGTAGGTCGCGCGACTTTTCGGCGAAATTACTGACCAGTTTCCGCACTGCTCTTTTCTACATCCTGCAAACACAAGCTACAGTGTGTCTACAGTCTACAAGCTACAAGCTATCTGCCTCAGACAGCCGTCGTTCACCAGATGTTACAGCTTTCCCCGCTTGTGAAAGTGGACTGTTCCGTCACGCTGTGTGTGTGTGTGTGTGTGTTTATATCTTAGTGGGGACCTAATGTCCACAAGGACAGGAATATCTGACAGTTTTGACGTAATGCTGACGAGCATATATATATATATATATATATATATATATATATATATATATATATATATATATATATATATACATGATATACAGTCATGTGAAAAAATAAATACACCCCCATGGAAATTGTTGTCATTTTACATATTTGGACAATCAAACATTTGATCCCCTTTGAAACAGTGTGTATTAATGAAGTTGATACACTCTATCAAATGACACATAAAACTGGCATTTTGTAGTAATTTTCGCAATTTAAATTAACAAAAAACAGATCAGTCACATGGAAAAAAGTAAGTACACCCCTACATTTATCACCCCTTCAAATCCACAAAATTAGAATCAGGTGTTGAAGATCGGGCGCCAGTGATTAGAACCTGCTTACGGAGTGCAGGTGGAACCTGTCTTGTTTATACCCCTCTCATATCTAGTGCCTGGTGTTCCCTTTGCTATTGAGGTGTGTGGTGTCATCATGCCAAGATCTAAAGAGTTCTGTAAGGCCGTCAGAAAAAAAAGGTTGTGGATGCCTATGAGCCTTGCAAGGGATTTAAAAAAGAGCTCCAAATTATTTGAAATACATCATTCTACTACAAGGAAAATCATCTACAAGTGGCGCAGATTTCTAACGACTGCCGATTTGTCCAGGACTGGCCGTCCCAGCAAATTCAGCCCAAGAGCAGACGATCTGATGCAAAAAGAAGTCTCCAAGAACCCCAAAATTTCCTCACAGGATCTGCTAGTAAGTCTTGCAGCTGTTGGTGTCAAAGTGCATGCTATTACAATCAGAAAGAGATTGCACAGATTTGACCTGCATGAGAGGCATGCCAGGAAAAAGCCTTTGCAAGACTAGCAAAGACCAGGCCTTTTGGAATAATGTGCTCTGGACAGACGAATCAAAGACAGAGTTGTTTGGCCACAGTAACAGCAGGCATGATTGGCGCAGACCAAAGACAGCTTTTCAGGAGAAGCACCTCATACCAACTGTGAAGCATGGTGGTGGAAATATTATGGTTTAGGGTTGCTTCACTGCCTCAGAGACTGGGCAGCTTGCATTCATTGAATCAACTATGAATTCTGCATCATAACAAAGAGTGCTTGAAGATAATGTGAGGCCATCTGTCCAAAGGTTGAAGTTGAACTGAAAGTGGACCTTTCAACAGGATAATGATCCTAAGCACACTAGCAAATCCACCAAGGAATGGCTCAAAAAGAAGAAATGGAGGATTATGGAATGGCCTAGTCAAAGCCCGGATTTGAATCCCATTGAAATGTTGTGGTGGGATTTGAAACAGGCAGTACATGTAAGAAAACCCCCAAACATCTTGCAACTGATAGAATATTGCATGGAAGCGTGATCAAAAATTCCAGCAAGCCAATGAGAGAGACTGGTGGACAATTATGCAAAACGCCTACAAGAAGTTATTTCTGCTAAAGGGGGCAATATTAGCTTCTGAGGCCAAGGGTGTACTTACTTTTTCCACAAAAGAATATCACATCTATTGATATTTCTGTTGAATACATAATTGAAAAAGCTCATTTTCCTTGTGTTTTTTTTCCCAAGTATATCAACTTCATTAATAGGCACTGTTTCAAAGAAGATCAAATGTTTGATTTTCCAAATACTTATTTTTTTCACATGACTTTTCATGACTTTATTTTGTTCAAAGTACACTGGCTTGTGACCTCCTGTGGCTAGATTATATATATATATATATATATATATATATATATATATATATATATATATATATATATATATATATATATATATATATATATATGTATATACAGGTGCATCTCAATAAATTAGAATGTCATGGAAAACTTCATTTATTTCAGTAATTCAACTCAAATTGTGAAACTCATGTATTAAATAAATTCAATGCACACAGACTGAAGTAGTTTAAGTCTTTGGTTCTTTTAATTGTGATGATTTTGGCTCACATTTAACAAAAACCCACCAATTCACTATCTCAACAAATTAGAATACTTCATAAGACCAATAAAAAAAACAGTTTTAGTGAATTGTTGGCCTTCTGGAAAGTATGTTCATTTACTGTACATGTACTCAATACTTGGTAGGGGCTCCTTTTGCTTTAATTACTGCCTAAATTCGGCGTGGCATGGAGGTGATCAGTTTGTGGCACTGCTGAGGTGGTATGGAAGCCCAGGTTTCTTTGACAGTGGCCTTCAGCTCATCTGCATTTTTTGGTCTCTTGTTTCTCATTTTCCTCATGACAATACCCCATAGATTCTCTATGGGGTTCAGGTCTGGTGAGTTTTCTGGCCAGTCAAGCACACCAACACCATGGTCATTTAACCAACTTTTGGTGCTTTTGGCAGTGTGGGCAGGTGCCAAATCCTGCTGGAAAAGGAAATCAGCATCTTCAAAAAGCTGGTCAGCAGAAGGAAGCATGAAGTGCTCCAAAATTTCTTGGTAAACGGGTGCAGTGACTTTGGTTTCCAAAAAACACAATGGACCAACACCAGCAGATGACATTGCACCCCAAATCATCACAGACTGTGGAAACTTAACACTGGACTTCAAGCAACTTGGGCTATGAGCTTCTCCACCCTTCCTCCAGACTCTAGGACCTTGGTTTCCAAATGAAATACAACACTTGCTCTCATCTGAAAAGAGGACTTTGGACCACTGGTCAACAGTCCAGTTCTTCTTCTCCTTAGCCCAGGTAAGACGCCTCTGACGTTGTCTGTGGTTCAGGAGTGGCTTAACAAGAGGAATACGACAACTGTAGCCAAATTCCTTGACACGTCTGTGTGTGGTGGTTCTTGATGCCTTGACCCCAGCCTCAGTCCATTCCTTGTGAAGTTCACTCAAATTCTTGAATCGATTTTGCTTGACGATCCTCATAAGGCTGCGGTTCTCTCGGTTGGTTGTGCATCTTTTTCTTCCACACTTTTTCCTTTCACTCAACTTTCTGTTAACATGCTTGGATACAGCACTCTGTGAACAGCCAGCTTCTTTGGCAATGAATGTTTGTGGCTTACCTAGTGAACCAAACTGAGAGACCATTTTGAAGGCTCAGGAAACCTTTGCAGGTGTTTTGAGTTGATTAGCTGATTGGCATGTCACCATATTCTAATTTGTTGAGATAGTGAATTGGTGGGTTTTTGTTAAATGTGAGCCAAAATCATCACAATTAAAAGAACCAAAGACTTAAACTACTTCAGTCTGTGTGCATTGAATTTATTTAATACACGAGTTTCACAATTTGAGTTGAATTACTGAAATAAATGAACTTTTCCATGACATTCTAATTTATTGAGATGCACCTGTATATATAAACAGCCTCAATTCTTCATGGCATGGATTCCAGAAGATTTTGGAAACATTCCTTTGAGATTCTGGTCCATGTTGACATGATGACATGCATCATGCAATTCCTGCAGATTTTTCAGGTGCACTTTTATGCTGCAAATCTCCTGTTCTACCACATCCCAAAGGTGTTCTATTGGATTCAGATCCGGTGACTGAGAAGGCCGTTGAAGAACACTGAACTAATTGTCATGTTCATGAAACCAGTTTGAGATGACTTTTGCTTTGTGACATGCTGGAAGTATCCATTAGAAGATGGGTAACTTGTGGCCATGAAGGGAGGCACATGGTCAACAACAATACTCAGATTCAAGCAATGATTGATTGGTATTAACGGGCCCAAAGTGTACCAAGAAAATATTCTCCACACCATTACACCACATCCACCAGCCTGGACTGTTGACACAAGGCAGGTTGGGTCCATGGATTCATGCTGTTGGTGCCAAATTCTGACCCTACCATCTGTGTGTCTCAGCAGAAATCGAGGCTACGTTTTTCCAGTCTTTAGCTGTCCCATTTTGGTGAGTGTGTGCCCACTGCAGCCTCAGCGTTCTGTTCTTGTCTGACAGAAGTGGAAGCCGACGTGGTATTTTGCTGTTGTAGCCCATCCGCCTCAAGGTTCGACATGTGCATTCTAAGATGCTTTTCTGATCACCACAATTGTACAGAGTGGTTATCTGAGTTACTGCCTTTCTGTCAGCTCGGACCAGTCTGGCCATTCTCCACTGACTTCTATCATCGACAAAGCATTTCCGTCTGCAGAACCACCGCTCACTGGATGTTTTTTCTTTATTGCACCATTCTGAGTAAACTCTAGACTGTTGTGGGGAGACTAAATCTGGAATGGGATGTCCAGCAAGTGCACATGGGTGTGATGGTCAGGTGTCCACAAACTTTTGTCCATATAGTGTGTGTGTGTGTGTGTGTGTGTGTGTGTGTGTGTGTGTGTGTGTGTGTGTGTGTATAAAAAGGGCTGATGAGGTTAATGTTAGGGTTAGATTTAGATTTTGTAGGCATGGCATTAATTATCATGAATAATTATGTCATTGGAATATGGTATGTAATCACATCACAGAAAACCGCTATGTTTCTTGTATTAAATCTTTTTTTTTTTTAAACATCTATCCATTTTAGTCCAAAAGACAACATCTGTAACACTAACACAAGGTAAGATGTGTCACAGCTTGTCGTATGCTAATTTTTTTTTTTTTTTTTAATGAAAAGAAAAATTATTTGTATTTACACGTCTTTATTGTGAAAGGTTTACACACAGATTCAAATTGGGTGCTGTCTTGAAAGACTGGATACCAAATGAAATTGTAGTGTACTAGGTAGGGTGTAAATGTCGTTAATTCATACCCTAGTTAGTGCACATATATAGGGAGCTATTTGCGATTCTACTACCAAGTTCATCTCAGTGTCCGCCTTCCTTTTCTCTTCCTCTAACAGACGTAAAACTGACGTAAACAGTGCGACGCTTTACGGCAGCTGTTTGTTTTTGCTGGAATGCTGCTCGCGTGAGTCGTCCTTGTGGAAATGCAGCCCTGACATCCAGTGCGTGTCAGTTAAAGCTCATATAAGTCAGATTGGAAATTATTTTAAAGGACAGTAGATCATGAATATTTGATGTTGTATACTGTGAAATAGATCTTAGTTTGTTAGCACTGTAGCTAAATTAAAGCTCTTACAGTGAAATACAGTGGCTTTGGTTAATTATCAGCAAACAATCCCTAGTAAGTGTACTGGAAGTCATCTGGGTCTCCAGAATTAGACATAGATCCAGTTTACAATTATTTCTAATGCTTTACTTGACTGCATCATGCTTGTGAAATACCAGTTCTCGTTATCTCTTTACGCAGTAATGCATCTTGTAATAATCTGACATCATCCTTAACATTCAAATCAGTTACACTTAATTTAATACGACATTATATATCTGCAGAGATACAACACCCAAAGGAAGTGATGGCATCTCGTTTTTTGAAGTTCTCAGTGCTGGTGCAGAAGTATCGGACTCCTTTTCTCCTTGCTGGCTGCGGAGGCGTCTTCACAGCCAACATTTTCTACCATGTCTTCCCAGAAAACACGTACCGAAAACTTTATCAGGCCTGGAGCAAAGGAGAGCCAACCACCTTATCAGAAAAGCTGGAGAATGTGTTCCAGCAGGTGCTGAAAGACTCAGCAGTCAGTTCCCCTGATAACTACATGGCTTTCGCTGCTTACGGTTTCCATCCGGTTGGTGCAGGGATTCCATGGCTTCCCTGCGGGGCACAGATCGGCATACCATCCAACTTCAACAGCACCCCGGACGAACTGTCGGGAATCACTAACCGCACCATTCTCATCAACGGTAAAGAAGTGGAGTGGGACAGTGAGACAGGCAGCACACTGAAAAATGCCCTGGTGCTGTCTGAAGATGCTCAAAAGTTTGCCATTGCACGTGAGGTGGCCCGGTTAGAGTGTGCTGGCCTGGTGCTGCATGCTGCTGTGGCTCCAACCTGCCTGGCTGGAGCCTGGATTTACAGCGTAGCACTCAAGCAGATCTTTGGGCTCTTTGCTCGATCCGTTATCCTCAGAGCTGGGGTTAACACACTTGCTCTGGGTCTGGGAGCCCTGTCGTACTTTTTAGCCTCTGACGCCGTGAACCAGTGGCTGGAGTTCCGCTCGGACCGGCGGGCTGCAAGCCTGTCCCACAACTACGCGAAGGGTGGAGTTGAATTCTATGAGAAGATTCTGGAGAGGAATAAGACCTTGCGTGTTCTGATGGGGCCTAGAGGAGAGGAGATGTACGCACCAAGCGGCAATCTGTTCCCTGCCAGCCTGATGAGTATGAAACATGCACCATACACGTCGAGGCGAGACGGAATTCTGAGTCTACTGAAAGAGGAGAAAGCATAAAGGACGGTTGGCCTTTGAATAAATGGTGAATTTGAGTAAATGACTAGGATGCGTTCATAAGGACTTTCTGATAAACATATTCCTAAGTATTCATGTTACACACCTAGGTGTGTTTGTGGGGAGAGAAGGATATTAGGCTCAGATATATTGTATTTTGCACTATCTACACACACACTGATTGTGCGCAGAGTTGAGTCTCACCTAAAGCCTGGCTAAAACCATTTCCTGTTGGTTAACGCATGCATACATTAGTGTAATTTTGTACACTTTTTCGCATTGACGTGAGCTGTCCTTCAATGCAACGTTCTCAATGAAATGAGTTGTAGTCAACTGAGTCATTTTTTTTTTTTTTTTTAATGTTTTTTTTTTTTTACCGATACCAAAAAGTCCTTGTGAATGTGACCTAAGATGGATGTGAAAACCAGACTGTATTTGCAATGACACACTGTCTCATAGGCATCAGAATGGGTTTCGGAGAAATGTGCTGAAACAAATTTTTCACAGCTTCATGAGAAATAGAATCATATCTGATCACATTTTAAATTACAGGGTGTCTGAAAAGTCAGGAACCAATGATAGGAAAACTACATATGCTTAATTTTGTGTTTATAATTTACAACATATGCTCTACATCAATGGTCACCAACCCTGTTCCTGGAGATCTACAGTACTGTGCAAAAGTTTTAGGCACCCTATATATATATATTTTTTTTTTAGTACAAACTTTGTTATAGATTTTTTTTTAATTTTATGACTTCTACATTATCAAGTCAGTACAAAAAACATGTTAGATTCCCAAACATTAGTTTTCTAGCACCAAATTAAATGTTACAGAAAAATGTTTGTATGTCATTAAAGAAAGCAGCATATTACATAAGAGACACTTTTCAGACAAAAAACACAATGAAGGCTGCTGGGTTTTGCTGCAAAAATAAGAAGCAAGTACGAAAGTCAAAGTCTCCAGAAGAACTGTGGCTGGTTCTGCAAGATGCTCAATAAAACTTACCAGCTCATTTCCTTATAAACCTGCACACATTGTACCAGAGACTACTATTTTTATTTTTATTTTTATTTTTTTGGAACCAAATATTGACTTTGTTTCATTTACTACTGTTTACTGCTCTTTACAGTATTTTTTTTAAAATGTAGAAATATTTAATTTCATTATTTTGAAGGCATCTTTGCTCTACAGCATTTCTTTGCATGTGCCTAAAACTGTACAGTACTGTACCTTTCTGAAGACTTAATTCCAGCCATAATTGTGACCACCTGACTATCTAATAATTGCCTTAAGAAGTTCTTGATCAACTAAAACAAGTGTGTTAGATTTTGGTTGGAGATGAAACCTGCAGGAAGGTAGATCCCAAGGAAGACAGTTGGTGACCACTGCCCTACATGTTCACACATTTTGTCAGCTGCTGTATCGTGTTTTTTGCAGATTTTGCTCAACATTTTCCTATTGGTTCTTGAAACACACACACACAACTGGACTTTGTAAATAGCAAAGAGCACTGACGGACATACCAAGCTCATTAACTAACGATGGCACACGACTAACAAGACTTGGTTGGTTTAACCATGGAAATATACAGTAGTAGGAACGTTGTAAATTTAGAATGAATTCTAATTCTTCATTCATTTTCGTTTGTGTAAAAATTCATTTCCTGTTCATTTTTCAACGGGGTTTATTTATCCAGGCGTACAGCTTTCTCTTTCAGACCCTGAAAGTGGTCCAAAATAGAGCTGAATAATTAACAGTTCACTTGTTAGTGCTTGGTATCAGTCACATGCGCAGTGAGGTCATTTCTAAAAGAGGCACTGTTATTAGCTGTTTCCATGTGCTTTTATTTCAAAAGAAATCTGGAAAATGAAACACACAAAAACATGCACATAGCACACGAGCAAAGTTTCTTTCATGTTATTAAGGTTGGATCGCTATTGTAGACACTGGCCAAACCTACAGTCTTTGTATTTAAGAACTTACTATGTGGTCCCGCTCAGGTTCTAATTGAGACTCTATAATAGTGATTTATATATAAAAAGCTTAGGCCTGGGTGATCTTATCCTCAAAGTCTCAGTGTTGCTATAGGTTTTGAATCTAAGAAGTAGTGATCCTGGGAACACAGGGTCTAAGGCACTAATACAGCACGTTGCACATACACATATAAACACTTAGAGGAAATTTAGAGTAGGCAATCCATGTCTTTGGGAGGTTAGAGGAAACCAGAGAACGCACAGGAAACCACTTTGACATGGGAAGAACATGCAAAATTACATACAAGATTGCGTTTTATTTGGAATTTCCTCACGTAAGGTAAAGGTTGAAGATTGAAATAAGTTTAGATTTTTGGTTTCTGAGCTTGTTCTGCAAGAGAAATGCTAAATGTGAAACCACCAACGTATAGCAACTGGCCATATTGAGTCTTAGTGAATTAAAACAGTGACATTTCTGGACATTTCCCCTTCTGAAATAGCTTCCAGTGTTCCTGTTTTTCTTCCTCCTCCTCCTTTACATGTCCAACTTTTGTTTTTGCTATACATTGAAGACATTTGGGGTTGAGCTCAAAAGACAAATATGAAACAACAGATTAGAATTTCAGCTTTCATTTCCTGATATATACATCTAGATGTGTTAAGAAAAAAACTTGCACAGGTGTGCCCTGTTAGATTGATTGTTTAAACAGTTAATAGCTCTGAACATCTACTCTTGGTTTTAGCCTTCAGTTTCACCTGTGAAGACTGCATTTGTTGTTAAAAGGGATAAACCAACATTTCTTCTATGGAAGAAAAGCAAACCATTTTGAAGCTGAGAAAAGAGGGAAAATCTATCAGAGGCATTGCACCAACATTGAGCATAGTCAGTACAACAAATTTGAATGTTCTAAAAAAAGAAAGAAACCACTGGTGTACTAACAACCAGACCTGGAACAGGTCAGCCAAGGAAAACAACAGCAGTTGATGACAGAAACATTGTGAGAGCTGTGAAGAAAAACCACAAAACAACCTCCACAGGGCAGGGGTGAAGGTATCAAAATTCACCATTCAAAGAAGACTTCAAGTACAGAAATATAGAGGCCATACAGTACCACAAGATGCAAACCACTTATGAACAGTAAGAATTGGAAAACCAGATTGGAATTCACAAAAGGAAGAAAGAGGCGAGTTACAAAATCCTGGGACCAAGATTAACCTCTACCAAAGTGATGGAAAGTGTGGAGAGAGAAAGGATCTGCTCATGATCCAAAACATACAAGTTCAACTTTGAAACATGGTGGAGGTACAGTGCTGTGAAAAAGTATTTGCCCCATTCTGATTTCTTCTGTTTTTGTGTATATCTTATACTAAATTGTTTAAATTTATCTCGTACTAAATAAATTAAAACAAAATCTAAGATAAAGCAAAGGCAACCTGAGTAAAGACAAAGTACAAAGTAAGGACAAAGTTTCGGAGTGGCCTAGTCAAAGTCCTGACTTGAACCAATTGATGCTTGAACCAAATGCTGTGGCAGGACCTTAAACAGGTAGTTCATGCTTGATTACCCTCCAGTGTGGCTGAACTAAAGCAGTTCTGCAAAGAAGAGTGGGCCAAAATTCCACTACAGTGCTGTGAAAGACTGATCTCCAGTTATCGGAAGCGTTTGGTTGCAGTTATTGCTGCTAAAGGTGGCACAGCC
Organism: Cranoglanis bouderius; assembly: GCA_023630585.1. Lineage (NCBI taxonomy): Eukaryota > Metazoa > Chordata > Actinopteri > Siluriformes > Cranoglanididae > Cranoglanis > Cranoglanis bouderius. The sequence goes on along the minus strand of CM042569.1, from coordinate 8,701,542 downwards.
AGATTTTAAGTTTGAGGGGGCAGTTAGTTTTTCACATGGGTGATAGGTGTTGGATCACTTTTTTTTTTGCTTCAATAAAAAAACTGTATTGTGTGTTTATCCAGTTTGCCGTTTTGCCTTTGTTTTATGTTGCATTTCATTTGAAGATCTAAAACTATTTAGTATGAGATATACACAAAAGCAGAAGAAATCAGGATATAATACTTTTTCACAGCACTGCAGTGTCATGGCTTGGGCTTGCATGGCTGCTTGTGGAACAGGCTCACTAATCTTTATTGAGGATGTAACTCATGCTGGTAGAAGCAGAATAAATTCAGAAGTTTACAGGAATATTTTATCTGCCAATTTACAGAGAAATGCATACAAATTAATTGGGAAGACTTTCGTCATGAAGCAAGACAATGATCCAAAACACAAAGGACTCCATCAGGGGGAAAAAGTTGAAGGTTTTAGACTGGCCAAGTCAATCACCAGACTTTAACCCAGCTGAGCAGCATTTCACCTCCTGAAGAGGAGACTGAAGGGAGAAACCCCGTGAAACAAACAACAACCGAAAGAAGCTGCTGTACAAGTCTCACAAAAGCGTCACAAAATAAGAATGCAACAGTTTGGTGATGTCAGTGAGTCGCAGGCTTGATGCAGTTATTGCAAGCAAGGGATATGCAACCAAGTATTATGTGTTTCTTACATTCATTTACTTTAAGGCTATCTGTTCCAATAAAAATTGGGTGGTCTGCAACCAAAGGTGCCATGTTCTATGTTTTTTAAACACAGCTAGATGTAAATATCATGAAATGAAAGCTAAAATGTGGATCTATCGTCTCATATTCATCTTTTGATCTCAAAGCCAAATGTCTTCAGTGTATAGCAAAAACAAAAGAACTGGCCTTGCCGTTCCAGTACTTTCAGAGGTGATTGTAAATAAAGAAATGTAACTTCACAAACACAAATCAAGAATGCAGTACATAAGTACATAATATGCTGACTCAAAGGCTACGTCCCAAACCACTCATTACAGTATTATATAGGTGCTGTAATCAATATTAATCTGGTTGGTGATCTACATAAACACTGTGTAAACAAATGACCTGAATAAAGTGATGGACTACATCTAAGGGCAATAAATTTGTGTTCCTCATAGTTTCCGTTGATAAAAATGAAAATGTACATAATTTTTTACAAGTTATAACAGATATGTCAGAAAGAACGGGTGAAGATTTGCTCAGTAATTTGGTGAGCAAACCTTTGTACTCAACCGTGTATTGTAGAGTGGAATCACTCTGTGGCCACTAGATGTCGCTGCTTCTCTACACAGACAGAAAGCACACTGTGTCTGATTAAAGTAATGTGAATTCAGGTGTCCTGGGACATCAAGTCAACTAGGACACTTTAACTTTGCAGCATTTATTTTCTGGCCTTATAAGTGAAAGTCAAAATTTATGTTACTGAGCCCTCAGATAAGGGGGTGTGGTCAATCAAAAAAACAGGAAGTTGCCCCCAAAAGGTTTGAGGAAAAATGACATGTGCTTTGGTTATACAGTTATAAAATTGTCATGACTAATTTGTTACACATAGGCTGTAATGCATATATACATATGTATAAAGTTAGTTATATGTTTATAAGTAATCATTTTCAAGATCAGCAAACATGTTGCACAGTTGCAGGGAGACAGCAAGAGAGCGAGAGAAGCAGGGACAAAAAAGTTGTAGATATGTTTTCCTTAGTGTATTGCATTCATATAATTTTAGAGATTAATGTTTTTTTAGGGAGCTTGCGTGTTCTCTCTGTGCTGGAGTTTCCTCTGGGTACTCCAGTTTCCTCCCCCAGTCCAAAGGCATGCATTGTAGGTGTAGTGTGTGAATGTGTGTGCAATTGTGCAACCCTGCGATGGGTTGGCACCCTGTCCAGGGTGTCCCCTGACTTGAGCCCTGAGTTCCCTGGGATAGGGATATCTCCCGGGTCCCTGTGTAGGATAAACTGTATGGAAAATGGATGGATGTTGATAATCAGCACCTTCAGGATTTCAGCAATGTGTCATGTGCTGGGTATTTTGTTTTATTTACGACAAAAAAAAAAAAAAAAGGTTACACAATTTGGAAATCCAAAAACTGTCCCTATATATCCCTATAACACCCTAGTTCTCGTTTTGAAACAAGTTGAATAATACAGACCGAATTACAAATTGTTCCCTGCTGGACACATGAGTAGGGCGTAGACGCTTTTCTTTCATCTCTCATCAAGTGTATTTATATAGGGAGTGTTTTGTGATTCAGGCAATGTTTAAACCTCAACACTGTCCATTAACACTCTATTCATATACTCCTTTTGCCCTTTTTTAAAAACTGTTTTCCACCTCCACTGATGAGACTATTGCTTGGGTGGCCTAGAAATCTAGAACCTTATGCAAAAGTTTAGCTCAGTACTAGGCCTTAGACATTAAATTTAATCTCTTGAACTATTTGTATTGTACAGTACAGGGTTTTAATATTGGCCCCTCTGTGTAATGTGAGCCCTGTGCCCTGGTGGCGTTCTCAGACTGAGTGTTACATGGGTTGCCAGATCCTCATGGCAATATTATTCTAAAACCAAAAATCAATATATTGTAACTTTTTTTTAGAAGTATAATCAAACAATGTATATATAATTAAGCATTGTAACAGCTACATCATTCATTAATTCATTTATCCTGAATGAATGATCCGGCGCCTATCATGGTAACCATGGGAGCAAGCCAGGAGAATTCACCCTGGACAAGATGGCAGGCCATCAGAGGTCAGCCATTACACATATTCACACCTAGGGGTAATTAAGTGTAACCAATCTGCCTCAACATGTCTTGGAAGGTGAGAGGAAACAGGAGAATGTGGAGAAAATCCACATGAACACGGAAAGAAAATGCCAAACTCTGCACAGAGAGCAACCCAAGCTCAAGATTGGGTTACGTGTGTGCGACCCTGGAGGCAACAATACTACACACTGCCCTCTTCATATAGTCATACAGTACAATCTATTGCATTCAATTTGGATGAACCAATTTTTTTTTTTTACATTGTAATCATTGCCATTAGGTGTATAATATCTAAGGCTGGATTAAAAGGAAAGATAACTTTTTTTTTGACATTTTTCTTTAGTAATATTTTGATACTTCATAGTGTAGGCTACTCACATTAGGCTTTCTTCAAAATTTTGCCTACTTTTTTGGCCACTCCTGATATTCTGCAAACATTTATTTAACATTTACAGAAGGAGTCTCAAGTGTCAACTGTCTTCGGGACAGAGGATTTTGTGCTTTGCAGTGTATTTATAAGATGACAAGCTGCAAATTTCTTTTGTTTAATTAACTGAGAGAGAGTGAGAGAGAGAGAGGTGAGGCTTGTGAGGGGATGACTGTTAAAGCCTATAGCTATAGTTATAACATAAGTGATAACAAAATGTTCTTGTCTCATAGACATGTTATTATAACAGTATAATGAATAACAGTACAATGTCTTTTTTAATACATTAAAAATGGTTATTGTTGACAAATTGCTGTGGTATATAAGAAAAACACTTTAGTATGTGTTGTTATTGGAAAATAATATATTTTGTTATTATTATTATTATTATTATTATTATTATTATTATTATCTGTATGGGAGCCTTGGAGCCTTAGTAGAGCTCAGTACTTAGAAAGTTACCTAATTCGCTTGTCCCTTATGGATTTCCATCCATCCATGTTCCATACCGCTTATCCTACACAGGGTGGTGGGGAGCCTGGAGCCTATCCCAGGGGACTCTGGGCACAAAGCGGGGTGCCAACGCATCGCAGGGCACAATCGCACACACACTCACACACCCATTCACACACTACAGACAATTTGGAAATGCCATTCAGCTTACAACGCATGTCTTTGGAGGAGTGGGGTAGGAAACTGGAGTACCCAGAGGAAACCCCCAAAGCACAGGGAGAACATGCAAATTGCCCTTACGGATTTGACTATGCTTAAAGATTTTGTATTTGCATTAAACAAAATATCAAAATAATGTATGTAATATAATATAATGTAATGCATGACAAATGCACAACCTCTGCAAAGGATCCAAAGTATTCTCAGTGTTTCTGAGGGAAAACCGTGGAGCTGGCAACACCTCGCTTTAGCGGAACCTAACCTAGCTGTAGTGTGTGTGCGCGTGTGTGTCTATGTGCGCGCGCTCGCGCCACAGCGGCAGGCTGAGAAAAAGCCTCTGATCACATTCAGTGCTTGTGAAGTGAGAAGCTCCGCCAGTACCGAGCGCACGCGCTTCTTTCCCCGTGATCACCGTGCCCGTCTCGGATGGTGCACTCGAGTCCAACAGCGGATGGTGTTGTGTGTTTATTTTCTTTTTCCCCATCTCCCCACGGCGCCGTGTGTGGATTATTCCCTATTTCCCGGAGTGGACACCGAGCAGTAGAGGCCCCGCGGTGTGTGTGTGTGTGAGAGAGAGAGACTGTGAACCGGCGCTGCCTTCGGGCCAGAATAGCGATGAGGTTCCCTCCTCGGTCCGCGCCGCGGCTCATCTGACGCTGGCATTCCCAGTTTCCTTGCCCACTGGGTTTTTTTTTCCGCGCGCGCGTGTGTATGTGTGTGTTTCTCGTCTCCTAGAGACACTGCGTTTCCTCAAAGCTGGACACCTCTGGAGCGGTGTATGACGGTAAGCGACCTGAACATGATAACAGCTAACTAACACACACACACACACACATTATTACACCCGAGAAATGCTGTTAGCCAGCTAGCATAACGGTTGTTGTTCTTTATGTTGTTTATTAGACGTGTTTTGTTGCTGAGCGCGTCAACTGTGTGGAAAGCAGTCAGGTCGATATATCCGATAGCACAGAAGTGAAGTAGCAAAGCTAACTAGCTAAAGGAATCCTAGCTGTGTAGCTGCGTAGGTTAATAAAGTTTTTAGGTCACCGTGTCACAGGCGTGTGTGTGTGTGTGTGTGTGTGTGAGTGTGAGACGCGTTGCAAGAAAATTTTGCTGCCAGTGAAAGTTAGCAACTTGTGGCTCTGTATTTTCATTTAATGTATCGATGTTGTTTTCAGTAAACATGCAGAATGTAACGTTATTTAGTGCAATAACCTCAAACACACTGTTTATTTCGTTGCTCGGTATTCCTCATTTAGTTTTGCAGGATTACTACAGGAGAGGGAATCCACACTGCTGGCTTCTACATGACTGCTGATTGATTTCATTTCTTGCCTGCTGGTTGACCTAGTCACCCAACTGGTATTTTCTTTGCGTGGATAGTGTGTGATCCAGCAGGAGTGTAGTGGTGTGTGTGTGTGTGTGTGTGTGTGATCCAGCAGGAGTGTAGTGGTGTGTGTGTGTGTGTGTGTGTGATCCAGCAGGACTGTAGTGGTATGTGTGTGTGTGTGATCCAGCAGGAGTGTAGTGGTATGTGTGTGTGTGTGTGTGTGTGTGTGTGTGTGTGTGTGTGTGTGTGATCCAGCAGGAGTGTAGTGGTATGTGTGTGTGTGTGTGTGTGTGTGTGTGTGTGTGTGTGTGTGTGTGTGATCCAGCAGGAGTGTAGTGGTGTGTGTGTGTGTGTGTGATCCAGCAGGAGTGTAGTGGTGTGTGTGTGTGTGTGTGTGTGTGATCCAGCAGGAGTGTAGAGGTATGTGTGTGTGTGTGTGTGTGTGTGTGTGTGATCCAGCAGGAGTGTAGAGGTATGTGTGTGTGTGTGTGTGTGTGTGTGTGTGTGTGTGATCCAGCAGGAGTGTAGTGGTATGTGTGTGTGTGTGTGTGTGTGTGTGTGTGTGTGTGTGTGTGTGTGTGATCCAGCAGGAGTGTAGTGGTATGTGTGTGTGTGTGTGTGTGTGTGTGTGTGTGTGTGTGTGTGTGTGTGTGTGTGTGATCCAGCAGGAGTGTAGTGGTATGTGTGTGTGTGTGTGTGTGTGTGTGTGTGTGTGATCCAGCAGGAGTGTAGTGGTATGTGTGTGTGTGTGTGTGTGTGTGTGTGTGTGTGTGTGTGATCCAGCAGGAGTGTAGTGGTATGTGTGTGTGTGTGTGTGTGATCCAGCAGGAGTGTAGTGGTATGTGTGTGTGTGTGTGTGTGTGTGTGTGTGTGTGTGATCCAGCAGGAGTGTAGTGGTATGTGTGTGTGTGTGTGTGTGATCCAGCAGGAGTGTAGTGGTATGTGTGTGTGATCCAGCAGGAGTGTAGTATAGTGTGTGTGATCCAGCAGGAGTGTAGTCGTATGTGTGTGTGTGTGTGTGTGATCCAGCAGGAGTGGAGTGTGTGGGTTTGGTCGAGCAGGAGTGGAGTGGAGTGGGTGGGATCCAGCAGGAGTAGAGTGGAGTGTAGTGTGTGAGATCCAGCAGGAGTAGAGTGTAGTGTAGTGTGTGAGATCCAGCAGGAGTAGAGTGGAGTGTAGTGTGTGAGATCCAGCAGGAGTAGAGTGGAGTGGAGTGTGTGAGATCCAGCAGGAGTAGAGTGTAGTGTGTGAGATCCAGGAGGAGTGGAGTGGTGTGTGTGTGTGATCCAGCAGGAGTGGAGTGGAGTGTAATGTGTGAGATCCAGCAGGAGTGGAGTGGAGTGTGTGTGAGTGTGTGATCCAGCAGGAGTGGAGTGGAGTGTGTGTGTGTTTGTGTGATCCAGAAGGAGTGGAGTGTAGTGTAGTGTGTGAGATCCAGCAGGAGTGGAGTGTAGTGTAGTGTGTGAGATCCTGCAGGAGTGGAGTGGGGGGTAGTGTGTGAGATCCAGCAGGAGTGGAGTGTAGTGTAGTGTGTGAGATCCTGCAGGAGTGGAGTGTGGTGTAGTGTGTGAGATGCAGCAGGAGTGGAGTGGAGTGTGTGTGTGCGTGTGATCCAGCAGGAGTGGAGTGGTGTGTGTGTCTGTGTGTCTGTGTGTGTGTGTGTGTGTGTGTGTGTGTGTGTGTGTGTGTGTGTGTGTGTGTGATCCAGCAGGAGTGGAGTGGAGTGTAATGTGTGAGATCCAGCAGGAGTGGAGTGGAGTGTGTGATCCAGCAGGAGTGGAGTGGTGTGTGCATGTGTGTGTCATCGAGCAGGAGTGGAGTGGAGTGGAGTGTGTGTGTGTGTGTGTGTGTGTGTGTGTGTGTGTGTGTGTGATCCAGCAGGAGTGGAGTGGAGTGTAGTGTGTGAGATCCAGCAGGAGTGGAGTGGAGTGTGTGAGATCCTGCAGGAGTGGAGTGTAGTGTGTGAGATCCAGCAGGAGTGCAGTGCAGTGTAGCGTGTCAGATCTAGCAGGAGTGGAGTGTAGTGTAGTGTAGTGTAGTGTAGTGTAGTGTGTGTGTGTGTGTGTGTGTGTGTGTGTGTGTGATCCAGTAGGAGTGGAGTGGAGTATAGTGTGTGAGATCCAGCAGGAGTGGAGTGTGTGTGTGTGTGTGTGTGTGTGTGTGTGTGTGATCCAGCAGGAGTGGAGTGGAGTGTGTGAGATCCTGCAGGAGTGGAGTGGAGTGTAGTGTGTGAGATCCTGCAGGAGTGGAGTGGAGTGTAGTGTGTGAGATCCTGCAGGAGTGCAGTGTAGTGTAGCGTGTGAGATCTAGCAGGAATGGAGTGGAGTGTAGTGTGTGTGTGTGTGTGTGTGTGATCCAGTAGGAGTGGAGTGGAGTATAGTGTGTGAGATCCAGCAGGAGTGGAGTGTGTGTGTGTGTGTGTGTGTGTGTGTGTGTGTGTGTGTGTGTGTGTGTGTGTGTGTGTGTGTGATCCAGCAGGAGTGGAGTGGAGTGTGTGTGATCCAGCAGGAGTGGAGTGTGTGTGTGTGTGTGTGTGTGTGATCCAGCAGGAGTGGAGTGGAGTGTGTGTGATCCAGCAGGAGTGGAGTGTGTGTGTGTGTGTGTGTGTGAGATCCAGCAGGAGTGGAGTGGAGTGTGTGAGATCCAGCAGGAGTGGAGTGGAGTGGAGTGTAGTGTGTGAGATCCAGCAGGAGTGGAGTGGAGTGGAGTGTAGTGTGTGTGTGTGTGTGTGTGTGTGTGTGTGTGTGTGTGTGTGTGTGTGTGTGTGTGTGTGTGATCCAGTAGGAGTGGAGTGGAGTATAGTGTGTGAGATCCAGCAGGAGTGGAGTGTGTGTGTGTGTGTGTGTGTGTGTGTGTGTGTGTGTGTGTGTGTGTGTGTGTGTGTGTGTGTGTGTATGTGTGTGTGTGTGTGTGTGTGTGTGATCCAGCAGGAGTGGAGTGGAGTGTGTGTGATCCAGCAGGAGTGGAGTGTGTGTGTGTGTGTGTGTGTGTGTGTGTGTGTGTGTGATCCAGCAGGAGTGGAGTGGAGTGTGTGTGATCCAGCAGGAGTGGAGTGTGTGTGTGTGTGTGTGTGTGTGTGTGTGAGATCCAGCAGGAGTGGAGTGGAGTGTGTGAGATCCAGCAGGAGTGGAGTGTAGTGTGTGAGATCCAGCAGGAGTGGAGTGTAGTGTGTGAGATCCAGCAGGAGTGGAGTGGAGTGTGTGAGATCCAGCAGGAGTGGAGTGGAGTGTAGTGTGTGAGATCCAGCAGGAGTGGAGTGGAGTGTAGTGTGTGAGATCCAGCAGGAGTGGAGTGGAGTGTGTGAGATCCAGCAGGAGTGGAGTGGAGTGTGTGAGATCCAGCAGGGGTGTATTGTAGTGTGTCACCCAGCCGGATTGTTGTGCGTGTGTGCATGTGTGTGTGAGAGAGAGAGAGAGAGAGAGAGAGAGAGAGAGAGAGAGAGAGAGAGAGAGATCCAGCAGGAGTATAGTGTAGTTTGTGCTCCAGTGGGAGAGCAATCCAGTGTTCCATCATGAGTGGAGTGTAGTGTGTGATCTAGAGTGTAGGGTGTCCTCCTATAAACAGGTCTCTACAGGATTGGAAGTGTGTGTGTGTGTGTGTGTGTGTGTGTGTGTGTGTGTGTGTGTGTGTGTGTGTTAAATTTTAATTCTACCTACATCCTGTCATGCATGTGATCGGATTATCATCATTTTCCTTTTGTTTGCTTCTGAATAAACAACAATAAAAAAAGATTTGCATGGATTTATTTGCCTGATGCTTTGGTCCAAAATAAAGATGTGGATCTGGAAAAGTATAGATGAGTAAAGAAAACGTTAAAAAAGTATTAATAGTCTTAAGACAGTAAGCTTCTTAATCTGTCTTCCCTTCCCTTATTTTCTGCACTGAACCTTGTGTTTTCGACCGTGCATGATTACAGCAGTCTTTTACAACTATTACTTGTCACACAGTACAGGATGATCCTTGTCTGAATTCTGTAAAAGACTGTGATAACGTTGTCCATGTCACGTTATAAAGATCCTTTAACAATATGCTTCACAAAACAAAGTTTCACGTCATCCTATGCTGTCCTCCTATTGGTGGCTTTTAGTTGCGCGTTATAGCAGCGCTCACACTCAGATTTTAATAAAAAGAATTTATGACACTGCCAGAACTTTGACGTCAACTGTCTTTGATTGCAATGGCGTTACATTACGCCACTGATCTCAACTCATAACCGAAGAATTCTTTTACGATGTGCTGTGTCGGTCTCCGACAACAAAATAAAAAAAATAAAAAAAATAGTAAAATGTAAACTTGTCTTAAAACAACATCCATAAGCATATGAAATTTCTTGTCTTCCCATTTGACCAGTGGTTCTCAAATTGGGCTCCAGGAATGATTTTTTTCCCAGACTGCAAAAGGTTTGCAAGCTGCTTTTGTTTATATGGTTAATGGTCGCACGCCTGGCATTTGAACTAATAACTGAGGTAACACTGCAGTATCCCGTTCTGCCAAAACTAGCTAGCTGTATCTACATGCAAAGATTTTTTACAATCAGAATAAATTGTCTGATTGCAATTTCCCAATTAACTGTTCACACACACCAGAAGCTTTACATTTCTATCCTTGCAATCGCTTCTAAATTTATGAGCACACGCAAACTGCCATTTAGTGTCACTTTTGTCATAATAATTTTGAGTCCTGTCAATTTGTAACAAGTGGTTTTAATGACACTATTAAATCTGTTCATTTAACAAATGATTAAACGCATTATTAACTTCTGCAGTCTGTTGGAAATTTAATTTGCCTGAACCTTCACGGGATTATTTTATTCCGGTTTAGGTGTATCTATAAAAATATTTAGCTTTCTCGTTGAGCAGTTGAAATATTAATGGATTATTAGGCTAGGAACAAGTATTATCCTTCTTCAGGATGCATGATTTTTTTGCACTGCTCTTTCACGCAGCTGGTTAGTCTTGTGGATTTAAGATTTCAACAGAGCCGAGACTATGCTGCCATGTCACCCCATTTGAAGGGTTTAATTTAGTGCAACAGCATTTGTTAGCTGATTTTGGGGTGTCAGCTGTTGGAAGAGGATCTCCTGCAGTGCCCTGGCACACGCTGGCACACACCTCAGCTGGGAGCATGCAGAGCTGGCGTTGGGTTGGGGTGGAGGGCCAGGGGGTGGTCAAAGGCAGGTGCTTGAACATTTGTGAATGTGAACACCTGCCCACTTCAAGATTGGAGGCCTAAATTACTGACCAAGCACACTTGAGAATTCCTTGTGGCCAACCAGTGGCCAATCAGGGCTTCATATTTTTATATGGGTCAAAATACTGGGGTAATCAGTTTGAACTGGGTTATCTTGATCTTGGACTGGAATAAATTTTATATTAACCACCACAATAGCTGATATATAATGCACTTTGGATAACTGATCATTTGTGTAATTACCCAAACAGTAGTGAGGTATTTAGTCATAATGTCGCCACAGTGTGCATGATATTGTGATATTATGAGCTCTTCAGTTCACCCCACATGTTTTCTATGGGTTTCAAGTCAGGGGACTGGGATGGCCATGGCAGGACCTTGATTTTGTGGTCAGTAAAGCATTTTTGTGTTGATTTTGATGTATGTTTTGGATCATTGTCCTGCTGCAAGATCCAACCATGGCCCATTTTAAGCTTTCTGGCAGAGGCAGTCAGACATTCGTTTAATATCTGTTGACATTTGACAGAGTCCATAATGCCATGTATTGTTTGATATCCATGAGAGCAGAGTATTTTTGTGTATTTTTTTTTTTAAACAAAAGATCAAAAGGTTAAAACAGTAAAGACAATTTTTCACAGCATTCTTTGCTCATATTTACCAATATTTTATATATATATATATATATACAGGTGCATCTCAATGAATTAGAATGTCGTGGAAAAGTTCATTTATTTCAGTAATTCAACTCAAATTGTGAAACTCGTGTATTAAATAAATTCAATGCACACAGACTGAAGTAGTTTAAGTCTTTGGTTCTTTTAATTGTGATGATTTGGCTCACATTTAACAAAAACCCACCAATTCACTATCTCAACAAATTAGAATACTTCATAAGACCAATAAAAAAAACATTTTTAGTGAATTGTTGGCCTTTTGGAAAGTATGTTCATTTACTGTACATGTACTCAATACTTGGTAGGGGCTCCTTTTGCTTTAATTACTGCCTCAATTCGGCGTGGCATGGAGGTGATCAGTTTGTGGCACTGCTGAGGTGGTATGGAAGCCCAGGTTTCTTTGACAGTGGCCTTCAGCTCATCTGCATTTTTTGGTCTCTTGTTTCTCATTTTCCTCTTGACAATACCCCATAGATTCTCTATGGGGTTCAGGTCTGGTGAGTTTGCTGGCCAGTCAAGCACACCAACACCATGGTCATTTAACCAACTTTTGGTGCTTTTGACAGAGTGGGCAGGTGCCAAATCCTGCTGGAAAATGAAATCAGCATCTTCAAAAAGCTGGTCAGCAGAAGGAAGCATGAAGTGCTCCAAAATTTCTTGTTAAACGGATGCAGTGACTTTGGTTTTCAAAAAACACAATGGACCAACACCAGCAGATGACATTGCAGCCCAAATCATTACAGACTGTGGAAACTTAACACTGGACTTCAAGCAACTTGGGCTATGAGCTTCTCCACCCTTCCTCCAGACTCTAGGACCTTGGTTTCCAAATGAAATACAAAACTTGCTCTCAACTGAAAAGAGGACTTTGGACCACTGGGAAACAGTCCAGTTCTTCTTCTCCTTAGCCCAGGTAAGACGCCTCTGACGTTGTCTGTGGTTCAGGAGTGGCTTAACAAGAGGAATACGACAACTGTAGCCAAATTCCTTGACACGTCTGTGTGTGGTGGCTCTTGATGCCTTGACCCCAGCCTCAGTCCATTCCTTGTGAAGTTCACTCAAATTCTTGAATTGATTTTACTTGACAATCCTCATAAGGCTGCGGTTCTCTCGGTTGGTTGTGCATCTTTTTCTTCCGCACTTTTCCCTTCCACTCAACTTTCTGTTAACATGCTTGGATACAGCACTCTGTGAACAGCAAGCTTCTTTGGCAATGAATGTTTGTGCCTTACCTAGTGAACCAAACTGAGAGACCATTTTGAAGGCTCAGGAAACCTTTGCAGGTGTTTTGAGTTGATTAGCTCATTGGCATATCAGCATATTCTAATTTGTTGAGATAGTGAATTGGTGGGTTTTTGTTAAATGTGAGCCAAAATCATCACAATTAAAAGAACCAAAGACTTAAACTACTTCAGTCTGTGTGCATTGAATTTATTTAATACATGAGTTTCACAATTTGAGTTGAATTACTGAAATAAATGAACTTTTCCATGACATTCTAATTTATTGAGATGCACCTGTGTATATATATATATATATATATAAAAAATATCATAAACCAAATAGGGTGTGTCTGTACATTTAGAGTCAATTCAGAAAGCTTGTCTTCTTTAACTAGTATTTAGGCCCTGTTCACACCTGGCATTAACATGCGTCCAGAGTGATCAGATCACAAGTGGACAGCCGAGACGCGTAGCCGTTCACGCCTGACATTATGAATGCGTTTCCATTGACCATTTCATACGTCATTTTCACTGGAGGAAGGCTGTCATGCCCATTTTATTTTCAGGTAGAAATGTCCTGCGAATTACATTTAATGTAGCCCTATAGTCTATTTCAGACGTTTTAATCGCCAAGTCATCCATAATCGCCTGCATTTATTTTCAGGCAGAAATGTTCCATGAATCATATCTCAAGTACCGTTTCAAACTTTTTAATGGCGTGGTCTGCTAATGAAACTTAGAAACGACCGAGAGATGAGACGGAAAAATTAATCTATGAATAGCAGCGCAGGACCAGGCGATTAAAACATTTGCAACAGCATATAGCGGTACATTAAATATAATTCGAAGGTTTTATAAACATAAAGGAAAGTGATACTTTGCTGGTATCATTAGCTAGGTGTGTTACGATCTAAATATTTAGCCAGCGCATTATTTGATTGTCACTGCCATATCGATGGTCTACACGAACTGCCCCGTGAGCAGTGATTCCAGCACAGCTTCCATGCTTGCTTTATCCAAACAGAGAGTACTCTTGGGCGTTGGTCAAGAAGAGGCATGGTACCTAGGTGCTGTTTTGACAAGTTCTATCAGCTTCTCTTTATTAAGGAGAACCTCATGAGGTGTTACAGGATGGATGATTGGTGTGTTTGCCATGTGTACAAAGGATTTACAACTTTGTAGTAACCGCTGACGTGGCAATCCCGAATACGGAGGCACAAACACGTCTTAAATCTCAAAGCTGTTCTTTATATCTTCGTTATCGTAAAGCTGCGCTGCTTAGTTGGGTCAACCGCAGCACATAGTGGAGGATAGTTATCTCATGAAATTGCACCAGAGTGCTCTATTAAAGTCTCAATTATTTTTGCAGCATAGGCAGTAATAGTAGAACTGCTTTGAAACTCATTTAAGTGGTTAACTTGTTTTATACTGGTTTTATATTCTTACAGTTAGGGACACACGTTGGTTTCAGAGGCGACTTTTTTTTGTTTGTTTTTTTTACAGAGAACAGCCAGTATTTTCCTTATATAACTATTAAGTGCACATTGAAGGAAGAAAGGAAAAACGTGAAGAATAAATGAAAAGAGCTGTAGGATGTCTGTGTCTGGGTTGTTTCCGCATGGCATGAGGCAAAATTTCCGTAGATTCTGAAATGACAGGAAAATTTTGGTGTTGTTTTTCTGATTGTGCTCATTTTAGTATAGTGTTTAATGTTTATTACGCAATAACAAAATATAGTGGAAATTAAGCTTGTTTGAGAAATGGATGATGGCTCAAAAATTGGAACTGCTAAACAGAACTAAGTTGCAAACACCAGACATATAAATCGTAGTTTTGATTCATTGTCTTTTCACCTATAAAAAAATGAGTGCACTACAGGTATAGAATGGCTAATCTCCCAAAACATCTGTTATATAACTGTTTTATACAGGGATTTTAGTTCGGTCTGAATAGAAACGATATTTTTACGTTCCTGCTCCACGCCATTCTTAACAAATGGATTTACATAGGGGGCGGCTGTGGCTCTGGTGGTAGAGCGGTTTGTCCAGTAATCGTAGGGTTGGCGGTTCGATACCCGGCCCACGTGGCTCCATGTGCCGAAGTGACCTTGGGCAAGACACTGAACCCCAAGTTGCTCCCAATGGCAGGCAGGTAGCTCTGCTGCCGTGTGTGCGTGAGTGAGTGCATGAATGGGTGCATGAGACACTTGTATTTTGTGAACCGCAAAGGTTAAAAGGCGCTATATAAGTGCAGACCATTTACCACTTACATATGATGTTCCTATAAGCAGAGAAGGCCATAGGGTATAAAAAAAAACGTAACCAGAAGCAGGTGTCTTTATTTTTCACATTTTCAGACCATTCTTCTACTTTGCAGTGGGATTTGTTGCTTCATACAAATCATACAAAAAATACTACACTTCCTGCCCTCACCCCATCTATGAAAACTTGACTATGGGCGCTAGCTAGTATCGTACAACCCCTCCAGGATTTTGCGATCGCAGAAATTAACGTAAAACCAAGCAAACGCCGCAATATTCAGAGGAGCTTGCAATTTTTCGAAATTACCACAGATTTGGGCCGAGACGCGTCATGTGACGTCATCACGACACACATTCAGTCAAAGCCCTCTTCGATTCACGTGTGTGGAATGTGAGTACAGCTAAAAGGTCTCATTTACCAACAAACATCACCGTGAAAGAGCATACAAAACAATTTTGTGCAACTGCAATTTCACCAATTCAAGTAGTTTCCCGCAAAACAAGCACAAAAAACTCTGCAAATTGCATCGTAAGTTTTGGAAAAAAAACAACACGGCAAAAATCAAGCATTTTTGGCCGCAACAACCACAAAAAAACTCTGAAATCCTGTACGGATTGATCATATATTCCTGTAGCTAGGCGTGCAGGAGGTGAGGAATTCTGGACATGAATTTAGGGAAAATGTTTCGGTTTAGGATATGCTTTTTTAGAATAACATTATTAACTGGTTGAGCACTTAATAATGTTTAAGTAAGTTTTGGATTAGGTTCAGTTTTTTTTTTTTTTTTTTTTTTTTGGTTTTCCTTTTTTTTTTCTCTAATCACATTTTCTAATCCCTGGTTTTACACACTCAGTGGTAGCTTGGTGATTAAAGTTCTACGGTAGTGACCAAAGGTTTGTGATTTTACATCCCAAATCCACTGTTCGGCTTTTAAACATGTTCGTTAAAGCCAGTAAATAACAAGTCTACTGAATGGGCACTTTATTTACATAACGCTATTAACAATGGACATTGTCACAAAGCAGCTTTACAGAAATCCGGATGTGGATTTATATTTAGATCCTTAACAAGCATGTGGCATGGAAAAACCCGACATGAACCGGAGGAACCAGACTCAAAAGGAAATTAATCATTTTCAGGATGACACCGGATAGTCGAATCACAACTCATTACTCTTACACAATATTTACTTTATTTAACGTCAAACAGTACTAAGTGTGTGGTAAGGATGTTCATTGTGAGCAGGTTGTGAAGAAGAGCGTGATGATGATGATGATGATGGTGATGATTACAGCAGCAGTTCTTAGGTGTAAGGCTACAGTATCCAGGTGAGTCTTGGGCATACGCTGTTTCAGGAAGCGCATATTTATCATCCGTGCTGATGAGTAACTCGTGAAATATTTAGAGAATGTCCTGTTTGGTGTTGCCCGCTCAACGCCTCATGTTCGAGGCAAATGCTGCGATAAACGTCTCACTGCAAACTTTATGTAGCGAGAGAGGTTCCTGAGAGCGAATGAAGTCTATGAAGTCCAGGCTTAGCTTGTCACCCGGAGCTGATCCAGACACACAAGTCAGCGAAAGGTCACTGGTTACTTCTGCACTCAGACAGATGCTGTTTCTTTTTTTGTAACTATCTGTGGAGTGTAACCCTAACCCTGCACTACTACCATGTGGAGGGTAAACACGCTGCGAAGAATGAAACAGAACAGGGAAACGAGATCAATGTAAGTTCAGTGACGGGGTCTTGGAGTTTACCCGTCTAATGCCAGCCAGAGGAGTGATTTCATTCATATGTATTGGGAATTTACGTGTGTGTGTGTGTTGGTTTTCCCCATGGGGGGTGGCATGTGACTGGAATAGAAATGGCAAAAACAGTCCCGATAAAAGTAGCACTGGTGAGAAATTGCACATTTCAGAGACCTTTCTTGACTCCACAAGAGAGCAGCGTGAGCTTTTTCGTTGTAATTGCAGGCCAAACACTTCCTGCTGCCTTCCTTGGCAAGTTTACAGCACGTTTCAGACCAATAACCAAAATAGATTGCCTCCTTTATTTTTTTCCCCCGTCGCTGTTTATTCAGCGTTAATGACAAAGGCGCTGAGATGGTTAAAGTCTTACCGAATAAAGTTTCCATGTCTTGAAGGATAGAGGAAGCGGTATTGGGTGTGAAAATATTTACACCCATATGTCATTATGCTTCCATGGCATGCCATCTCACGTTTTGTAACTTGAGACACAACAAAGATACACACACACACGCTCCAGCGCCCTGGTTGAGTAAAAAGGTAGTGTATTCTCATCATCCTCTAATCTCAAAAGCTGCCAGAAATTAACAAGTGACTAGATGATCATGCACTGTTTCATTCATTCATTTTCATTAACCGCTTTATCCTGATCAAGATTGTGGTGGATACGGAGCCTTTCCTGGGAACACTGAGCGTGAGGCAGGAATACACCCCCAGACGCCATGAATTCCTTATGTAAAGTAAAGCCAGATGGTACATAAAAACAAATAATAATAATTCACTTTCCCAGTTGTTATGGAAAGTCACTGTAGCTGAAAATGTGGAGTTGAGATTATTCATAAAGTCAAGTGGTACAGTAAACGATACGGAAGGATGAAAATCCATTCATATTAGATTCATGACTGATGAGGGTACGTGCTCTTGCTGTAAATCTGTAATAAATCCATACGGTTTTGGTTAGGACTGGGCAATGTGATCATATGTTGTGTTGTTGATTATAGTGATAAATCATCGCAAACTGTTTCTCTCTCTTTCAGTGGTATAAACAAATCAGTGCAACACTACTGTTGTTTGTCTGTTAGCAAACCTACCGTTTATATTGCGATACATAAGTGTGTATTGCAGAAATGTCTAAGCACCAAGATCAGATATTTTTGTTTTGAGATACCATCGGAGAATTTTTGAGAATGACGGTGAGATACCATCTGAGAATTTTTGAGAATGGAGCAATTTACAATGCAATTTAGTACTTTTTTTTTTTAACACATAAGATAGATGTTAATATTTTCATATTTACTCTATCAGTCCCTTCAGGATTTTGCTTGATTTTACGTTCATTTCTGTGATCGCAAACGCCACAATATTTGGAGGAGCTTGCGATTTTTCTAAATTACCGCAGATTTTCCGCAGATTTGGGCCAAGACGTGTCATGTGACGTCATCACAACGCGCGTTCAGCCGAAGCCCTCTTCGATTCACATGCGTCGAGCATGAGTACAGCTAAAAGGTCTCATTTACCAACAAACGTCACTGCGAAAGAGCGTGCAAAACAATTTCATGCGATTGCAATTTCGCCAATTCGAGTTGCACCACAAATTTTGAAAAAAGCCGCAGCAAAATCGAGCATTTTTGGCCGCAACAATCGCAAAAAAAAAACCTGTACGGACTGATCTACAAGCAAAATACTACAAAGGTTTGAGAAAGAGATTGCACAGCATAGTAATCGGCTAGTGTAAGATGCCCAAGTGGAGGCCAGCCTAGGTAAGTAGGTGTTTTTAATTGTATACAAAAAGTAATATCGAGCTTGCATCCTGTTATTATTTTATTGCAGTTGTTAAGAAGCTAAAAAGTCATGTTTATTGTAGTAGAGATTGTACAGACTATCAGGTTGAGATGAGTGGGATGGACTAATGCTTTGAGTTACACTGCTAAAGGCATAAAATGGCGAAATCCAGACTTTGTATTCAATAGCAATCTTAATAGGAAACCAGTGTAAATTGAATAAGACTGGAGTAATTGCTGTGACTTTCCTTTCTACATTCTTCCTGCTACAAAAACAAAAAAAAAACCCGCCAGTGTTATTAAGTTATAAATGTATAGGCTATATCAAGTCAAGTCAAGTGGCTTTATTGTCATTTCAACCATATACAGCTAGTACAGTACACAGTGCAACGAAAGAACGCTCCTCCAGGACCACGGTGCTACATAAAACAAAACAGAGCTACAAGACTAAACAAGACTTACACATTTCTACATGCAAAATATGTCCAACAGCACAAGACAGTATAGTAACTACTGAAAACAGGACAATAGGCACAGTAAGAGACAGTGTAGCACTGACCAGTACACAGTTCTAGTGTGAAAGTGTCAGATATAACCGGTAGTGCAAAAGAATAACAATCAGTCACTCAGTGTAATGGCGGTTGTTCAGTTACGCTCTAAATCTTACGAAAACTGGTTGTATTGAACCTTGTTTTTAAGCCTGTACACTATCATTGTGAAACAGCGGCGTTCACATCCAGGAGTCCAGAGCAAGCAGTAGGACACCATTTTAGCTGTCGCTGACTCTGTAAACCAGACATTAACATTATTCTTACTGAAAATGAGCAGTTGTTGTTACAAGAAATAATTATGTATGTTAAAGGCTAGAGGTGGACATCAGGCCTGGGATCCTGCAGGGACGTTTTTAACTCGCAGATATAAAGCTTGTTGGAAGCTCATTTTACATGAAGAAAATTCATGGCTGCAATAAAATGTGTCAAGTCTATTGTTATGGTTTTATTTTTATGATACGAGAAATGCATCGTCAGCATGAATCCAGCAGATGTGCACATAATTATTGGCTCTGGTCAGTACACTACAGAAAGAAGACGAGGCACTACAAGACTTGGACTTTTCAACGTGGACACCTGGCCCTAACACTCATGTGCTTGTTGAGCATCCTATTCCAGATTTATTCCTTTATTTATTTGCTGTTATAATAACCTCCACTCTTCTCGGAAGGCTTTCCACTAGATTTTGGGGCGTGGCTATGGGGATTTGTGCTCATTCAGCCACGAGAGCATTAGTGTGGTCATGCAATTCATCTCAAAGGTGTTCAGTGGGGTTGAGGTCAGGGCTTCTGTGCAGGCCACTCGAGTTTGTCCACATCAACCTTGACAAACCATGTCTTCATGGAGCTCATTTTGTGCACAGGAGCATTGTCATGCTGGAACAGGTTTGGGCCTCTTTGTTCCATTGAAGGGAAACTGTAATGCTACAGCATACAAAGGCATTCTAGACAACTGCGTGCTTCAAACTTTGTGGGAACAGTTTGGATAAGAACCACATATGGGTGTGATGGTTAGGTGTCCACATACTTTTGGCCATATAGTGTATGTAAGCTGTAATAAATGTGAAAAAAGTTTAGGGTTAACTACAGTGAATACAACTGAGATACTAGTTCTTCTATCCTTCCATGCATTTTTGACACATTGTGCCCTTGACAAGCCAAATATTGTGCCTGTGCCACTTGGTGAGAACTTTGTACTCATGGTTTATCTGGATGAGTGCAAATCATTCAGACCTTTAACATGGCACTAACTTTGCTTTAATCCTTAGCCCTAATTTCAGGCTGTTCACTTTCATAACACCTCTTTGGCCTCAGTTCTAACTTGGACAAGCTCTACAGTGACCCATGGGCCATTAAGGATCCCAGCGGGAAAACAAACACCATGTCACAATGAGCTTTTCGGAAACAAGATGCAGTCACTGGAAAAGTTCACGGAATCCCGTTTATAAATGTTAGTGAAGGTTTTTGTTATTGCTGAGTGAATGAGATAGACCTGGGGGGGTCTACAGGAAAAGGTCTGTGATTGGTCATCTGGCATGTTCTGTGAAAGTAGGCGGTCATGTTTATTCATGAAATGTACCAGAGTCTCTAACAAAAGCTAGAAGTCTGGCTAATTATAATAGGCCAACTCTAATACGTTACCAACACTAATACAACAGCTATTGTACATAACTGTTGTATGCTGTGATTTAAACCTAATCTTTTTGGAAATACCCATTGTGTAAAATGCTTGGCTATTTGGTGTGGTCTCATCACTCCCAGAAAACCACGTTGGCCCCCTGTCGAATAAAAAGCTGACCCAATGCCAAACTCAACGCTGACCCTGGTCCAGAGGAACCGAGAGCATGAAGTCCTTGTGCGCTTCTGGTATAGTTCAGACCGGGTTGGATTATGGGATTGTGTCCTCTTGGCTGTCACAGTGGTTTCATGTCTTGCAGATGAGTTTGCTGTGGCTCTCTAAATAAAACAGGTAAGCTCATTAAGAGATTAGCATAACGTTTGATGATTACCCTTTGGGACCGTGAGATTCCAGGTTCAGCTGGGTTGAGAGATCACCTCGACAACCTTGACACCCTGAAAAGGCTGTGCATTGTGAGTTTGGAGAACGCTGACAGACAACGTTAAGATTAGTGGTAGGTGATATGACCAAAATATTGCATCAAGCTTTGAAGACATTAGTGCAATACACGATGTGTGGTTAGCACTAAGCCACCGTGCCCCCGGGATTGGGGGTTCGAATCCCGCCTCCGCCCTGTGTGCGCAGAGTTGGCATGTTCGCCCCGTGTTTCCCCCAGGTACTCTGGTTTCCTCCCCCAGTCCAAAGACATGCGTTGTAGGCTGATTGGCATTCCCAGATTGTCTGTAGTGTGTGAATGTGTGTGCAATTGTGCCCTAAGATGGGTTGGCACCCCATCCAGGGTGTCCACTGCCTCGTGGCTCCAAGCTCCCCGTGAGGGAAATGGATGGATGGATGGAGGATGTGTGTCAATGTAAAGGTTTGCTTACAAGCTGCCATCAGAACAGGAGTGTTACATGGAAAAAAAATAGGGATGGGCGATATTTTATTGTTCGCAATATACTGTTAGAAATTCTCCCCACAATAAGAATTAGTCTTCCCGCGATAAAAACGATAAAGCCTAGTTGATGACGTATTTCTGTCTGTGACACATTCATTACTAAACGAGTAGCCTGGTGTTTTTGATTTTTGCTTTTAAAAAAAATTCTTTTATGTAATAGAGGGTATGCATTGCCATCACTTTCCCACCGGAACACGCCCCCCTCGGCCAGACTGAGTGGCAAAACCTCCAGCAAAATGGCTTGTTTTAATAGGGGATGCTGCAAAAATGCTAGTATAACTAACGATTATGAGCTTAAATTAAAGGCAGTTGGACTCGACAGTGACTCTCACAACTTGCCCAAGAACCTGTGGTCCATGGACATTGGCATGTGGCCAGAAATCAGTTTTCCCAACATTTATATGTACCTGATTTCGATGTCGGGGAAATGCACTAAGCAAAGCCTGAAGGCATACAAAAGCTTGGTCCTACTTCAAGGTGGGATTTGTTGGAGAAATTAAAGTGACAAAAACACCAATAAATATTCTGGTTGTATGTGGACAGGTATGTACAAATATTTTTTATTTTATATATAATTTTATTTGGTAAACTGTAAGCTAGCTAGTCCTAGTTCGTTTGTAGCCAACACTGCTTCCACTTACTAACGTTATATATTTGTGAAGGTAAAACACAGTCAGAGAATGAATGAGCCCCCATTGAAACCTTGGATAGCTGCAGAGAAGACAGGGACAGTTTTCACAGGCCATTGTAAATGTATGGCAGGACTTGGAGAGACATGTCCGTATGTAGCAGCTATCGTGGAATTCACGCTGTACACTAATGCTGCAGCTGAGTCTTTTTGCCACTCAGTGGGCGTGACCGCGGCGAGTTCCGGCTACCGTGACGTCACGTGCATACCCTCTGTTGGTATATTTTGGGAGCGTATCTGATGATGGGTAAGTTTTACTTTTAGATCAATGTTTGTGTTTCTGAGGCTCTCAAGACTGCATGCAGCTATCACTTGTAGCCAAAAACAGAGGTGAATGGTACTATATTTATATCGTCACTGATCTCGTTATCGCAATAAATACCAGAAAATATCGTGATATAGTTTTATGTCCATATCGCCCATCCCTAGAAAAAAAAAAATTAATAATACTTTCATGTAATGTTTACAAAAACACTGAAAAGTATATTAATTGTAATATCTTGTACAGAAGTGTGTATTGTGACATTTATCACGATATCATGACATATTGCCAGCCCTAGTCAAGACCACTGTGTTCTCTTTTTAAAGTAAATTGTGGTGTTGAAAGTGCCTCCTGCACAAATTCTTCGCTATCAAAAGGATTTTTCTTCATGTTTAATCTCTTTTTGAAGCTGAGTGGTTAGAGGGAAGGAAAAAAATCTACTTTCTTCAGTAGTTCCCTCGCCAAATGTAGCCAGAGGCTGCAAAAACGTCAAGCTCTGTCGGAGACTGGGTGGAGGTGTTTGTGCTGCTGAGATCTGGGTACGAGCTCCTGTGGATATGTAAAGTCTGTGTGTGTGTGTGTGTGTGTGTGTGTGCGCGTGTGTGTGTGTGCGCGTGTGTGTGTGTGCGCGTGTGTGTGTGTGCGCGTGTGTGTGTGTGCGCGTGTGTGTGTGTGTGTGTGTGTGTGTGTGTGTGTGTGTGTGTGTGTGTGTGTGTGTCCCCACTCACCTGAGTGGGAGAAACACCCAACCTGCCTGAAAACACACAGCGTCTATGTGCGTCTGGCTCGGGCTGTTTAAGGAGAGGAAAAGTCTGTGTTTATCCTCCTGAAATAAAATTTGCTCAAAACAAATAATGAGCAGGGGACAGCACAGTTACATGCTGGTCTAGGATTTCTGCTTCCCATGATGCACCTGGGCTCCTCTTGGCCTGCTCAAAACCGCATCAGCCTTCAAGACTTGCAACATTTATTTATAACATTTGTTGTTATTATTTGGAATCATCTTCAACATACTGTTGTATATACAATGTTTTTTTTGTTGTTGACTTAAAATTAGTTTCTGTAACAATGGGTTAAAATAGGTTAAATGTGTAGCCCATGGCTGTCCCAGGACAGACAATTTTTCACCTTAATCATCTTAAATACAAAATCCTCCCTATTTTATTATGTCACGTCGTGTTATGTAGGGAATAAAACACTTGGGGCATTCTGTTATAGGAGAAGAATCAACACTGGGGTGGTGTGATGTGACCCGGCATGAAGCAGAGTTGCTGTTTCCATCCCAAAGTAGATTATTTTCTCATAACAGTACATCCCGAAGCGTTTTATTCCTCTTATAGCACAGCGACTCACCAACAACTGCCATTTTTAATTTATTGAACAGTGGCACAGGATATTTTTGAATCATGTACAGTACTGAGCAAAAGTTTTAGGTACCCTTTTTTTTTTTTTTTTTTTTTTTTTAGTACGAACTGTGTTATAGATTTTTTATTTTATGACATCTACATTATCAAGTCAGTACAAAAAACATTTTAGATTCCCAAACATTAGTTTTCTAGCACAAAATGAAATGTTACATAAAAATGTTTGTATGTCATTAAAGAAAGCAGCATATTATGTAAGAGACACTTTTCAGACAAAAAACACAATGAAGGCTGCTGGGTTTTGCTGCAAAAATAAGAAGCAAGTATGAAAGTCAAAGTCTCCAGAAGAACTGTGATGGTTCTGCAAGATGCTCAATAAAACTTACCAGCTCATTTCCTTATAAAACTGCACACATTGTACCAGAGACTACTATTTTTATTTATTAGAACTAGATTAGAACAAGTACCAAAAGCCACTCAGGCCTGTAAGTGTAAAAATGCAATTAAGTAGCTTTTAACGAGCTTTAAGAAGAGGCATCCAATTTTTTTTCTTTCTCTCAACTTAGCACGTACCGATTTGGGAAATTACGTTATTACAACCCGCAAATTACCACTTACAATGCACCACGAACACAGCATTAGTTCCTGTTATTTCTTATATTACAGCAGATGTAAACATCACCAGGCTCTTTTTTTGAAGTTAGTAAGAAAAAAACCCCAAAATAACAGCTTGCGCTGTCACCCGAGACGTCTTTCATATAGCATATGTAGATTATACGTTGTTCTTTGCTAAATAATGTTTTTAAAACCATTTATTATTAAGCGTAGATTATGTTGAGCGTCTGGCGTACAAGTTCCTGTGAATGATTCAATCCAATTGGGACTGATGCAATCCAGTTTGGGAATTGAACAAAAAATTTTTTTTTAAACCAATAAGTCATGCTATTTGAGCACAAAAAAAGCTAGTTAGTGATGAACGTCTTTGACCTTCATTTTCGGAAGCTCCTGCAGACACCGGGTGTAAAATAGTGGCATTGGTATTACAGTGGACGAGCCGGAAGCCGACGTGGCGTTTTGGTTATAACGCGTAAGTGTTTGTGCCAGTAGCTCATTCTGCTGTTGCACGAAGGCAGGAAAAAGTTGCTGCACTTTAGTGGAGAAGAATTTTGTCTTTTAGGTGATTAGAACCATTGAATCATGTCTGACCAAGGACCTGAGGTGTTTTGATTTTTGGTTGTCTGTAATACATTAAAAAAAAAGAAAAAAAAAAAAGCTGGAAATAATTAATTAATTGGCACACAATTTTAAAAATGGCGGTGTTCAAATTATCGTAGGGTAGGGCAAAGAGAGAAATCTACATTTTATATATTTGAAATAATATTTTAACATGTATAACTTACGTAGTACTGTTTAGAACTGTTGTTTTTTTTTTCTTTTCTTTTTTTCTTGTTTTTCACGTCAGTTAATTCCAGTGCCGTTACCATTATCATCACCTTATTATTTCAAATATTTAACCTCTTTCATCAAGACTTTTCCCAGAGGAGAGAAGCATCCTGCTTTGGCGCATGTTTATTTTCAGACAGCGTTCTCGTTGTGAGGATTGACCATGAGAATGATCATCTATCCACTGTCGTCCATCACTTGCACAAGATGGAGGGATGTAATCGAAGCCAACCGTGTGGAGGCTTTACATCTTATCTATGGTTCCTATTGATCTGGGAGGTGTAATCATGAAGAACTCTGTGTTAGTACTCCCAGGCTGTAGCTCCTGTTACGTGATGCTGTGCTCAAACCTCTTTTTACGGCCTTTTTCTACACGGAATCGTCATCTTGCTAATGAAAAGCGAGGAATGAGTTTACAGGCTATCGATCGCCATGTTGGTTTCTCCTTTATGTATAGAGGAGTCTGTGTGGTGAACTGCTTCAACAGTTGTTGTTGCAGTAATGGCATATGGGGAAAAAAATGACTGCACAGCCCACGCTCATTGTTTTTTAACATGTCAAGGCATCATCACCTTACATATTAAATTACATATTTCATTAAGAATCTATTTTTCTAGCCTTTAGTGGTTTATAAAAACAGTCGTTTTCACACTTGCATATTTTGTTCTCCCAGACTTGGGGCTGTTTGAGCCCTGAGTTCAGTATTCAGTATAATTAGCGAGAAACCCAGGAGCAGTCCAGAGATCAGATCACTTGTTCTCTTAAAAAAAAAAAAAAAAAAATGGCGGTTTGGGGTCTGCTTCAACCAAACCGTATCAGGTGTGAAAGCTACAATATATGGCCAGAGTATGTGCACACGTGACCATCACGCCCATATGTGGTTCTTCCCCAAACTGTTCTCACAAAGTTGGAAGCACCCAATTGTACAGCATGTCTTTGTATGCTGTAGCATTACAATATCCCTTCACTGGAACTAAGGAGCTGGAACTGTTCCAGCACGACAATGCCCCTGTGCACAAAGCGAGCGCCATGAAGACACGGTTTGCCAAGGTTGGAGTGGAAGAACTCGAGTGTCCTGCACAGAGCCCTGACCTCAACCCCACTGACATCTATGGGATGAAACGAACGCTGACTGTGCACCAGACCTCCTCACCCAACATCAGTGCCTGACCTCACTAATGCTCTCGTCAATGAATGAGCACAAATCCCCACCACCACGCTCCAACATATAGTGGAAAGCCTTCCCAGAAAAGTGGAGGTTATTATAACAGCAAAAGAGGGAAGTGGGATGTTCAGCAAGCTCACATGGGTGTTACTATCAGGAGTCCACAAACTTTTGGAGTATCTGCGGTCGGGGCCGCATGCCAAGTGATGTTATTGGTAGAATTTGTCACATTACTTCCTGTTTCTACTTCTGTGATGTTGGGGAAAGAGTTGTTATGGTTATTGATATAGTATATATGAAACCAGACATTCATATGACTGGAGCACTGTAATTAGCTCATGTTTGTGGTGTGAGACTTGAGAACACTGCGGAAAAAGCATGTCTTGTGTCTACCTGGATGGCTAAAAACTTCTCAAACCATGCATCCAAAAAATGCTGTGTTTTGATGCTTACATGTTGGTACCACGGATAAATAATTAAAAAACAAATCAACAAACAGATGATCCTAGTGCTGACCCTTTTGCAAACCTGAGTGCACAGGTATTCTTCTAAGTGAACGCAAATCTACGATTATCCGCCCCGTCTCCAAATGAGCCCAGAATCGGTTCTGAGGACGGACCCGTGTATTCGGACTAAGTGTGAAAATGCCCTTAGAGAGCAAGGTTTAGGCATCTTCATACAGACAGACTCTTTTTACCGCGGTATTTGTTAAACTGGCTCCTTACCCTGACATGAGCTTTATAAGGTGATTACAATATATTGTCCAATTGTTTTTGTGAAATTTAGTTATGCTTCTTAAATTTCAGCCACCAAAGTATGCTATAGGCAGAATAAAAATATTTGGCCAAAACCTGATTTTTGTTTGGCTGTTTGCCAGAATTCAGCCACCATGACCTCAGACAGGTTTTCCTAAACCACCACATAAAACCTAATGTTCTCCGAAATGGTTGGTTTAGTGAAATTAGCAATCTGTTATGTTTTTTTTCTGAGAGCAGTTTCTACACTCTAAAAAAACACTGAGTTAAAAACAACCCAAATTGGGTTATTTTTAGCCCAGTGGCTGGGTTAATATAGGACAGAACACATTTTGGGCTAAACTAACCCATCATAAGTTGTTAAGTATGGTTTTGTTTTTACAAAAACTCTGGGTTAATTTTATTTCATAAATGGGTTAATATTTTCTGGGTTATTTTTACCCTTTGAAAATGTCAAATATACCACATTATAAACAAATATGTCAGCATGGTATTTCCTTTATTTATGCACAAGAAGGTGTTCAGAAATGTGTTGCTAGAGCTGCTAAAGTGGTTATATATGAGGTGAATTCAAACAGTCCACGCTGAGTTGATTTGACCCAAGGAGCTGGGGGGGGGGGGGGGGGGTGCATTGATACAACTGTCGGTGAAAATGACCCAGCCACTAACCCATTTACATTTACGGCATTTGGCAGACGCCCTTATCCAGAGAAAATAACCCAGCATTTTTGGAGTTTAGATCAAAATACGTTTTGTTTCATTTTGGTCAGAGCACTTGTGCGATATAAAATATTAAAGCGTGTTTCCCAAGAGGATGTTATGTATTATTTGCACATCTTGTTTCACTACCTTTATCTTTAAGGGTCTACGAAAGAACGATATAAATCGTATGACAATAAAGCAGCTTTTTAGTTTTGGGAGATGAGAGAAAAGCGGAAGTAGTACATTTTATATCCATTCTTCATAGATTTGTTTAGCCTTGGCAGAATTCAATACTGAATCACTAACACGGCTGGAGTGGTGCTATTTACTAAAGGCTACTACAATACAATATGCAAATCACCCCATTAACACAAGTCTATTATGGTTATTGATTTTCCCACGGTGCTCATCACAGTCTGAATTTGTTTTTATTACTGTCCCTGAACTGCCACACTGAGAGTATATTACTAGCCTGTATTTGTTGTGTGTGGTTCAGTGGCACAGAGAGTAATGTTGCTGCCTCCAGGTCAATCCTGAGCTCATGTTATTGCCCGTGTGGAGTTTTGCATGTTCTCCTTGTGTCTGCTTGGGTTTTCTCCGGGTTCTTCGGTTTCCTCCCACCTCCCAAAAACAGATGAGACAAAGACTGATTACTGCAAATTGCCCCTAGGTGCCCTTAATTCGTGAATGTGTGTGTGTGCATGGTGTTCTGCAATGGACATAAGATGTATCCCCACCTTGCCCCCGGTGTTCCCAGGATCTACTGTGACCCTGACCAGGCTGAAGCGCTTACTGAAGATGAATAAGCAAATGAACGTATTTCCAATGCTTAACACTTTTCACGTTCCACTTTGATCCCATGAGAACGTTCTCGTAGAGATTGCAAAACCAGTGCAAAATCTCTCGATTTTCCATACAGAAAATGTTTACTTCAGGTTATTTTTCTAAAGCTGGTTCTACATGTTACTGAATTATAGTGTGTACTTATTTTTTCCCACCGGGTTTCTGAATATTGGTTTACTTTTTGGGGAAAAAAAATACTACATATTGAAATATGTTGTGGGGTTTTTTTTTTTTTTGTCACATCTGAGGTTATTTGTTTGTTTATAGAGTTGGTTAGGACTACCTAAATGTTATTTAGCCCCTGATAAATAAAAACATAGATTTGAAAGAGAGTGTACTTTCTTTTTCGCCATGACTGTACATGTATGTACAATACTGTGCAAACGTTTTAGACACCCTACCTTTTTTTTTTCTTTTTTCTTTTTAGTACAAACTTAGTTATAGATTTTATATTTTATGACTTCTACATTATCAAGTCAGTACAAAAAAACATTTTAGATTCCCAAACATTAGTTTTCTAGCACAAAATGAAATGCTACAGAAAAATGCTAAGAGACCACTTTTCAGACAAAAAACACAATGAAGGCTGCTGGGTTTTGCTGCAAAAATAAGAAGCGAGTACGAAAGTCAAAGTCTCCAGAAGAACTGTGGCTGGTTCTGCAAGATGCTCAATAAAACTTACCAGCTCATTTCCTTATAAAACTGCACAAATTGTACCAGAGACTACTGTTTTTATTTAATTTTTTTTATTTTTTTGTCACACCAGATATCGACATTGTTTCATTTACTACTGTTTACTGCTCTTTATGGTATTTTTTCTTTCATGTAGAAACCTTTAATTTCATTATTTTGAAGGCATCTTTGCTCTACAGCATTTCTTTGCATGTACCTAAAACCTTTGCACAGTACTGTACATGCTTTCATACACAATAACATAACAGCATGGTGCGTTTTTAATACTCTTTTACAGAGGAATAACACTATTGGGATTCAGAACAGTGTGAAGCTGTAAGTAGGTCAGGGGAGCACAGGCCTCATTTTGTAGCCGAACCCACAGACTCCCATCACCGATTGTAAAGCATTCCACCACACACTGGCGTGCCAGTACGTTTTAGCAGCAGGGCCGCGCACATTTGTGTTTCAAGAATGGAGCCAAAGGGCACAAAGTGTCCTTTTCCATTACGACGAAACCAAAAACGACCTGGTGAGGATGCAGGTCACGTGAGGTCACAGACGGTTCGTATGTGTGACTGTGCATGGACATGACAATTTGTCTGGCGCCCCTGTTCTCTGTGTGGTTTGGTGAGTGTCACCCTCAGCCATGTTACCACAATGCAGTGTGAAAGCTTCTGCATGACTTTTTTTTTTTTTTTAAACTGCCTCACTGCACCATACAGCAGATTAGAAGCGTGACAGATTTTGCAAGATGAGACGGCCTGAGCCCCACAGACAGAGGAGGCCGAGATGTGAGAGATTTGTACTCGGATGGATAACTGCGCCAAAGGTTAATCCAAGATAAATACAGCTACCAGTATTGTTCTGCAGATCGTCACATCTGCAAATGTCACTGTGCGTCCTGGAACACATCAGTGTAATAGAATCACCTCTAGGTTCTGAATCAAATTTAGCATGAAACTAACTTTTCAGATTGAACCCTGGTTTGTATTTATAGGAACACTGGATTTCATCGGAACTCTTTAAAGCTTGGAAAATGAAGTCTCAGCTCTCAGAGTGTCTGATGGGTTTTTTTTGTTGTTGTTGTACACTTTTCTGGCTGCAAGCCTTAGAATCTTGAAAGTTGCAATCTGATTGGCTATCCACACTTCCTAATTTGTAGATATACTCCCTGCTACTCTGCTGCTTTCCGATAGGTTGAAATAAACAAACAAACACTGACAGAATGAGCAAGGTATAGTCACTAAATTTAAAACAAAAAAAACAAAAAACAAGTTTATAGGCAGCACCTCACAGCGCCAGGGTTTAATGCTGGGCTTGGGTTATTGTTTGTGTTTCTTTGCACATTTTCCCCGTCTGATCCTCCCACCTCTAGAAAACATGCCCACTAAATTGCCGCTAGGCGTGAATGTGCGTGTGTATATATAGATATGTGTGTGTGTGTGTGTGTGTGTGTCTGTGTGTGTCTGTGTGTGTGTGTGTGTGTGTGTGTGTGTCTGTGTTCAGGGTGCAACTACGATGGACTGATGTCATATCCAGGGTGTATTCCCGTCTCACGCCATGTGTTCCTGGGATATGCTCCGGATAAATGACTGATGATGAGAAAAACGAGATTACCGGGATTACAAAGAATTTTCTGTGAAACATTGGCATGTAAGCATGATTTCCTTGCCTGTTTGCCTACAGGTTATGGGAAAAGATAAGTTTTACACAAACAGGCAATTCAGCTGAAGCGCTTCAGTGAAGAAAGTCTGGCTTGTGAGTGAAAGGGTTTGTGTAATCCATGATTAGCTGATTGTGCTGGATTTATTTGGTCTTGTTAGACACACAGTGTTTCCTGAAAACATCAGGCAGGACTAAACGTCTTCGAATGGAATGATTTTTACTTTTCTTTTCGTTTCAGTCTGCTACAGCCCTAGTAGATTTGTACCTGTTTACGCACCTTATGCCACGTGCTGCGTTTTGAGTCATCACACAAGTGTTACCTTGAGCACATGTTTAAACTGTAGACACTTGGCCTTTTGTGCCTGGTGTGTAGGCATGCCTGCAGGCGAGGGTGACCCTTATCTCTTATCGCTTTATATGTCTGACTTTGTCAGTCTTGTTTTGTCTACAGTTTGAGCTGAATAGGGAGTGTACTTATCCATTCATCCATTCATCCATCCATCCCTCATGCTTATATAACATTGAACCATATTTTGATATTCTATATAAGGAGATATTTTTAAATGTTATCCCGGCCTTCTGGAGGATGTGAAATGGACCTCTAATTAATATAGTGTACGAATGCTGAGCAGTGTGTGTGTTTGTGTGTTTTTGTGATGCAGACTCTGGCTGGAGCGTAATGAGCTCACGCTTCCGGTTGCCTGCTGGCAGATCCTACAATGTCCGGGCGTCAGAACTGGCACGTGACCAGCAGCACACCGAAGTGCTCTGCAACATCGTTCTGTTGGACAACACCGTCCAGCCCTTTAAGGTTAACGTAAGTAACTTTTGATCTCTTCCCAGTAATGTTCACGTAGATAGCGTGTCAATTCCAGGTGCCTTCCCTTAGCTTTCAATTACCAAGACAACACCCGCAACCCCTTGTTTTCTGATTTGAGGACAGCCGTGGCCAAGTTGTGCTCAGAATCCTGTTTTGTTCCTAACATTCCTGCCGAATGAGAAGCTTCCCTTGGGTTCCTCTGAATCAAGTATGTACTTGCGCTCACGCGTCGTGCAGCAGTGGTCTCTAATCTAGAGCAATAAATCACAGCGCCGTCACAGGACACGCTGATTGCAACATCACTGTGTTTATTCTCATGACCAAGCAGAAGCAGCGTGACGACTGTGCGGCCAAATATAAGGTTTCTTTTCCTTCAAGACATAATCTAAGGGGTTATGGAATGACAGTAATCCGTATGAGTCGCCGTGAAAGAATTTCCGCCTTTATTCGTCTCCAATCCCTGTCACCCACCACACCCACATGATTCCGGAAATGAGTAAATATTGAGAAATGCCTGCGGTTGCTTTGAGAGAAGCATTTTGTGATGAATGCACAAGTTGCTTTTTATCTTTTGATTTTCTTTGTATTTGTGTGTGTGTGTGTGTGTGTGTGTGTGTGTGTGTGTGTGTGTGTTGATCACTTGTACAGTGCGAAGGTTGCACCCGACACAGCTTAATTGCATTTAGTGACGCCCACAAAACTCCATAAAAGGAAATGTGCACAGACACGTGGGAGCACGGAATGAGCAATGAGTTTAAAGGCTGAAAATTGGAAGATATTTTGACTCACTTCTATACCAATAAAAAAATATTCAATAATATTACTAATAATAAGTGACGATAAATCTTCTGTCAGCTGAGGTATTTGTTTATGGCTTATGGCTATGCATAGACAGACCGGCCCGTCCTCCGTTTATACGGCAGCGTTTCTTGTTACAATTGAATGATTTGTTTTATTTTGATTTCATTTACAGGTTTGTGTTTGTGTTCTTTATTTTTCATATTCTTTAATTAATGACAACACTATAAAATGACTGTTTTTTAGAAAATGCATTCAGCTAGTGAACTAGCATGAGGATGTGTTACTGATAGAGACCACAAAGCTCTTCTATAAGTGGCTCTGGATAAGGGCGTAAGCTAAATGCTGAATTTATCTGTTCGTATCCAGTTTGATAAATGAGGCCCACTGCTTTTTTTTCGTTTGAAAACTACTAAGCTTAAAAAATGTGTATTTTAATGAAGCACAGTTAAACTCTTTCAGACAAAAATCACTTGCATTGTAAATGTAATAAAGTATAAATGTAATCAAATCAGTCCGTACAGGATTTCACAGAGTTCTTTGTGATCGTTGTGGCCAAAAATGCTTGATTTTGCGATGCAGTCTGCGGAGTTTTTTGTGCCTGTTGCAGTAAACTACTTGAATTGTACGAAATTGTTTTGCACGCGCTTTCACGGTGATGTTTGTTGATAAATGAGACCTTTTAGCTGTACTCATGTTTGACACACATGAATCAAAGAGGACTTTGGCTGAATGCACATTGTGATGACGTCACATGACGTGTATCGGCCCAAATCTGAGGTCATTTTGAAAAATTGCAAACTCCTCCAAATATCGCGGCGTTTGCTTGATTTTGTGTTCATTTCTGCGACCGCGAAATCCTGGAGGGACTGCAAGATCAGTCCTAACAAAAGAAAAACCAGTCCTGTGAACACTTCCAGTTTGAAAAATAAACTTCTTTTCCAAATCCGATTCCAATCTTACAGGATCTTATATCCAAAATATTTACTCTGATGTCCGCACCACCATTTTTTTTTTTTCATCTCAACTTTGTAGCTTTGCTCTAACGGCCAAAACCGAAGCCGTACTATTTTATTAGCATCGAATACCCGATTCTCGACAAACAGCACGTACTATATAAAAGAATGAAGCCTCTTCTTCTGTGCGTGTTCTTCTCACGCAGTTATTTTGTTGCCAGACCTCTCCAGGTTGTAGACATCTCAACATGTAGACATCTCAACATCAGGTCCTCGATGAGCGAAATAAAAAGACGGAAACACAAAGACTAATAGTTTAGAGAAGGCGAGGAGAGGAAAATCGTAGTGGATCCCTGATGCGCACGAACAGGAAGACGGTTATCGGCGTTGCAGAAGCTGCCGTTCTAGGCAGTGTTGAGGTTAACAGAGAGGCCGCTGTAAATATTTCTAATCTGTTTGTCTCCAGTGGTGTGTGTTATGACTGGAATGATGAAAGGAGCCAGAAAATCCAAGCATACCTATAAACACGAGAAATGGGTAACATGTTTTTGTAAGTAGCTCAGAGTACGCAGTTGTCCTCGTTCACTCAAAAGTCATGTCCTCTGTAATGAATTATACCGAATGAAGTGTGACAGTAAGAAAGATTCAATTTTGTTTCCAGGATTTTACAGGAATCTTTCTGCCAAGGAAAAATCCACAAGCACAATTTGATAAACACTTAATAAATTAAATTCATTAATCCAACTTGGTCTGACAAGCTGCCAAAAAAAAAACCAGGAGTTGGTCAGTCTAGTGGATTTGCCAGCTGGTACTTTGTACGACTTGATTAAATTCATTAGTAAACGTTTCTTACTATTTTTTTTTCCCTTGCTGTTGTTTATTTCCTTGAAACAACTTGTCTATGATGTTGCGTTAGTAGAAGTTACTTGTAAAGTCTTTCTATTTGTTCAGCGTGGCATCTGACAAAGCTGGACTTTTCAATAGGAAGTGTTAATCCGTTAACATTCAGCGAATCCCGAGTCGCAATATAATGTCTGGCCAGAATCTCACAGTAACCCATGGGATTAGGCAGCAAATTTGTGAACTGTGTTGTCGAGTTAAAGCAGGCTCAATCCCAGTATCCATTGCATGTGCTAACCCTGCCTTACAATCTTGGTTGCTGCAGAAGGAAAGATAAATGTATGATGCGTGAGATATGATGTGTAACCTGAAATAGATATGAAACCAGCCAGCGTGAGTGCGTTTTTTTTCACGTGTGGTGCGTGACGAATTCTGATCAGTTCTGCTCGATGTAATTCCCGACGTTTTGCTTCTGTTCGGCTTCTTTGACGTGAAATATGGGAATTAGTTTAAAAAAAAATTGTTAAAAAAAGGTTCTCGTTTCTTTGTGAAAAGGACTTGAATGGCTACCTGAGTGGGTTATTTAAAATACAGGACAAGAAGAATTCTGACAATATTAAAACATTAAAACAAAAAGAACATTGCTGCCTGTCTGCAGTTTGCTAAAGATCACGTGGACCAGCCAGAAGGCTAATGGAAAATGTTTTGTGGATGGATAAGACCAAAACAGAACCTTTCAGTTTAAATGAGAAGTGTTATGTTTGGAGAAAGGAAAACACTGTGTTCCAGCAGAAGAACCTTATCCCATCTGTGAAACATGGTGGTGGTAGTATTGGTGGTGGTACAGGTTTGGGCCTGTTTTGCTGCATCTGGGCCAGGATGACTTATCTTTGATGGAACAATGAATTCTGAATTCTAACGGAAAATGTCAGGATATCTGTCTCCCTGAACTGAAGAGAAAAAAAAAAAAAAAAAAATATATATATATATATATATATATATATATATATATATATATATATATATATATATATATATATATATATATATATATATACACACACACACACACACACACACACACACACATACAGTATCTCACAAAAGTGAGTACACTCCTCACATTTTTGTAAATATTTTATTATATCTTTTCATGGGACAACACTGACGAAATGACACTTTGCTACAATGTAAAGTAGTGAGTGTACAGCTTGTATAACAGTGTAAATTTGCTGTCCCCTCAAAATAACTCAACACACAGCCATTAATGTCAAAACCGCTGGCAACAAAAGTGAGTACACCCCTAAGTGAAAATGTCCAAATTGGGCCCAATTAGCCATTTTCCCTCCCCGGTGTCATGTGACTCGTTAGTGTTACAAGGTCTCAGGTATGAATGGGGAGCAGGTGTGTTAAGTTTGGTGTTATCGCTCTCACACTCTCTCATACTGGTCACTGGAAGTTCAGCATGGCACCTCATGGCAAAGAACTCTCTGAGGATGTGAAAAAAAGAATTGTTGCTCTACATAAAGATGGCCTAGGCTATAAGAAGATTGCCAACACCCTGAAACTGAGCTGCAGCACGGTGCCCAAGACCATACAGCGGTTTAACAGGACAGGTTCCACTCAGAACAGGCCTCGCCATGGTCGACCAAAGAAATTGAGTGCACGTGCTCAGCTGGTAGTGTCATGGTCTGGGGCTGCATGAGTGCTGCCGGCACTGGGGAGCTACAGTTCATTGAGGGAACCATGAATGCCAACATGTACTATGACATACTGAAGCAGAGCATGATCCCCTCCCTTCGGAAACTGGGCCGCAGGGCAGTATTCCAACATGATAACGACCCCAAACACACCTCCAAGACGACCACTGCCTTGCTAAAGAAGCTGAGGGTAAAGGTGATGGACTGGCCAAGCATGTCTCCAGACCTAAACCCTATCGAGCATCGGTGGGGCATCCTCAAACGGAAGGTGGAGGAGTGCAAGGTCTCTAACATCCACCAGCTCTGTGATGTCGTCATGGGGGAGTGGAAGAGGACTCCAGTGGCAACCTGTGAAGCTCTGGTGAACTCCATGCCCAACAGGGTTAAGGCAGTGCTGGAAAATAATGGTGGCCACACAATATATTGACACTTTGGGCCCAATTTGGACATTTTTACTTAGGTGTGTACTCACTTTTGTTGCCAGCAGTTTAGACATTAATGGCTGTGTGTTGAGTTATTTTGAGGGGACAGCAAATTTACACTGTTATACAAGCTGTACACTCACTACTTTACATTGTAGCAAAGTGTCATTTCTTCAGTGTTATCCCATGAAAAGATATAATAAAATATTTACAAAAATGTGAGGGGTGTACTCACTTTTGTGAGATACTATATGTATATAGACCATCTGAGACAAGTCTGCTATCTGTGGCCCACCTGCTGGTGAAGTCAAATAACCCTGGTTTAAGTCTTATGCTGTGTGGAGTGTTTTTCCTTCTCAACACCATTCGACTCCTCCCACAGGCTTCAAGTTGATTTCTGGACAAGCTGCCTCCTGTCCTTGCACATTTCTGTCATTCCGGTATACAGGCCTGCACTCCTGTTTCCTCACAACACACGACACCCATCTATCTCTCTCCATTCTCTCTGCACGCACTATCCGACACCATCACACCGCACGAGTCACAGTCCTGCAGCTGCTTAACATGCTTCACTTTCAGCTTTTAGCCTCATGCTGAGAGGGAGTGCTGTTTGTGGTCTGATTGTATTATACTTTATATGCACGCACACACGCGCACACACACACACAGACTTTCATTATTTATCTTCTGTCTCTTTTATTTAGTTGGCGATGAGGTAATAGCCATAGCATAGTGCAGAAAACTACTTGAATTGCTGAAATCGCAGTCGCACAAAATTGTTTTGCACGGTCTTTCACAGTGATGTTTGTTGGTAAATGAGACCTGTACTTATGTTTGGCTGAAAGCGCGTTGTGATGACGTCACATGACGTGTCTCGGCCCAGATCTGCTGGAAATCTGCAGAAAAGTTGCAAGCTCCTCCGAATATTATGGAGTTTGCTTGATTTTGCGTTCATTTCTGCGATCGCAAAATCGTAAAATCCTGGAGGGACTGATAAATTACATGTATTTTGTAAAAAAAATATACAAAAATGTTAATTGACAGAGAAAAATTCAGTCTCAGGTGTCAGCACTTTTTGTAATAGTCGGTATGTTTTCCGGAACGGGACAACCTTCAGGACAGAGGATTTAGCACTTTCTGGTTTCTCCGTAACATAGCAAGCTGCGTTTTTTTTTGTTTGTTTGTTTGTTTTTTTGTCTTATTAACATTAAGAGAAAAAAAAAAAACAGATAGGCTGTTGTTTATATGCTATGATTTACATGATAACAGGAACTATTGTAACTAATGTAGCTATACACAGTTTCCCCCCAGTTTCGTCACATTCGTAACACACTCTGAGGAAAGCGCTGTAAACCCTCTTCCATGTACAGTACTGTGCAAAGGTTTTAGGCACATGCAAAGAAATGCTGTAGAGCAAAGATGCCTTCAAAATAATGAAATTAAATGTTTCTACATTTTAAAAAAAATACTGTAAGGTCAGTCAACAGTATGTAAATGAAACAAAGTCAAAATTTGGTGTGACAAAAAAATAAAAAAATTAAAATAAATATAGTAGTCTGCTTTACAATTAGTGCAGTTTTATAAGGAAATGAGCTGGTAAGTTTTATTGAGCATCATGCAGAACCAGACACAGTTCTTCTGGAGACTTTGACTTTCTCTTCTTATATTTGCAGCAAAACCCAGCAGCCTTCATTGTGGTTTTTGTCTGAAAAGTGTCTCTTACGTAATATTCTGCTTTCTTTAATGACATGTAAACATTTTTCTGTAACGTTTAATTCTGTGCTAGAAAACTAATGTCTGGGAATCTAACATGTTTTTTGTACTGACTTGATAATGTAGAAGTCATAAAATAAAAAAATCTGTAACAAAGTTTGTACTAAAAAAAATAGAGTACATGAGCTCAAAGATGCACACGATTGGCTCGGGTGGCTGTGATTGACAGGAGAGAGAGAGAGAGAGAGTAATGCCTTCACTCCCACTCAGACAGCACGGCCAGATTTGCTCCCTTGATGATTGTGGCATCGTCAGGATCCGAGCTCTCGATCTTCAGGCCATAGGGCGTTTCCTATTTGTTTGAGTCCTTACTTAATCCCGGAGACTTACTTAATCTTCTCCTGCATGAGGTTCAGGTTTTTATGTGTTTGCCTGACTTCCTTTTTAGCAAGTACATGTCTTTAAGCCACATCCACAACACTCTCCTGCCAAGTGTGTGTGTGTGTGTGTGTGTGTTTCTGTGTGTGTCAGACTTATTTCTGTGCCCTGTTTTTCCTTCTCCTCGTCTCCTGTAAATAAAACATGATTTAAGTCTCGCTGTGCCTGAGGAGTGTGTGCTTCTGTTGAACGCTTGTTAGCGTGCCAGACCAGGAAAACAGCACAGCAGTACAGTAAGGCCTGCTTTTAGAGAGCCATCACACATACTTTAGGAGCTCCACAGTGCAATTCCTGCCACCTCAAGCAGCTGCTATGGCTGAAAACCCACACACACACACACACACACACACACACACACACACACACACACACACACACACACGCACTCAGAATTCTGCAGTAAGCCTGTACTTCCAGTTCACTTGTGTTGAAGTGTGTCTTTTTAGGAAAGCTGTGGGCAAGGAAGGAAATGCTGATGCTAAGCACAGTCAAATTTCTGTTGAAAAAGAAAGATAAAGCAGTGACTAATTCCTGATGAAATGCGTTCCTTCCGTTTTAGATGCTGAAAAATTCTCCCTTGTATTTGTTAGCTTGGTTATCTTTGGCAGAAACACAGGGCCCTGATAAAGGAACACAGATAAGATAAATATATATTTCAAATTGCTTTAGATATTTCCTTTAGCCATTGGCCTTAATACATGACTCACAATATATTAACTGCAGTTACATTACCGTTGAATTGACACAGGGTGCGTCTCAACCAGCTCTCTAGTTCAGTAGTCAGGGCACTGATCAGGGAGTCGGCCATTTTCGCTAAATGTTTCCAGTGCACTGGAACGTTCGCTCCCTAAAAAAAAGATCCCACAATACACTGCAAAAACCAGGGAACATATCGATGCTCACTCTTTTCCCTTACCGGAAATGACGTCACATTTTCAGCCTGAAAAATATGGCAGAAGAACTCCGCCAACTTCCGTCCACAAATGTAAGTAGCTTGTTATCGTTAATCCGTAGTTATCGTTGTTGTAGCTCTCAAATGATTAGACTTGATGTTCTATATATGGTTTGTTTGAGTCTAACGACTTTTAAGCTTGAAGTACCATGACAGAAACGTGTTTGATTAAGCGAATATCAGTCCTGCCCGTTGTTGATAAATGCCAGTGGTGATGTTTTACACCGCGAGTATGTAGCCATATCACCGGAAATTGAGTCATCAGTGTCCCAATGTGTAGTGAGCCAGGGTCCTTACCAGCGCCTGAACTCGCGTACACCATACAGTATACTAATTCACCATCTAGGAAGCGAGGAAGCTGGTGTTAATTGGAATGACTGAATTTGATTTGTAAACCCACGTACCAATCAGTCGCTTTTTTTTTTCCCCTGAAAAAGTTTGCAAAAATGAAAGAACAACATGCTGTCACTGAGGTTAAATCTAGTTTTTCTTATTAATTACTGCATTTGAAATCAGAGCCAAAGTCACCATTAGTCATCTTTGTGTTAGGTGGAAATAGCGCGCATAATAGATGCCAAATAAAAAATCGTTTCTAATTAAAGGCTCAAACATCACTGATGGTGTAAATAAAAATGCTTAGATAATGGAGTTTCTGAAGCATATGTTGTGGTCTGTTTTACTGATATGTTTCTACTTTAACCCGTGTGTTAAGGGCCATCTGGACGGGACTAGTTTTATATGTGGGGGAGGGGTAATGTAAGAGCTCTGTGATGTTAATCCAGCGTGTAACTGGTCATGTCAGTTATTTTTTCCGGACTTTTTCCCAGACTGCACGTTCCCGTGCCGGTGAAGATTACAGCGTCTTTTACCTTCTATAAAACGGCCTGTAAAAAAATAACTCCATGGTTAATCTAATCCCGTACGAATGCACCCTCTGGGCCATTTATCGCGAACTTCCCGAAAAATCTCCTCCCAAACGGAATGATTATGTACCATTTGTTCAAACAGCGACTGATAACGTCATTCTCCCCAAACTGAAACTAAACATAAAGTTTCAGCTCTCATGGCTGTGCCATGTTGTGCTATCAAACATTGAGGGTGCAGCACCATGTTACGTATGACGCACGGGACTTCTGTGATGGGCCGTCAGCATGTAAACGACGAAGACACGCCCATCTCGACAACCTCGACAGAAATCGCTTATCCCGTGCGAATTGGCGATAAATATCACAGACGTCCGTAGCAACAATTACCTTACAGCCATATGTCCTGAAAACTAATCCCATCCGAATAGGGCTTTAGTCTTGACGATATTTTCAGCTGCAAGGCAAATCACAGGTTTATATTATTGCGTTCATTCATTAGTACATTATAGAGTGTTTCTGCAGTAACAACCCCTTCACATGGTGGATGCTCCACATAATGTAACACTAATACCACAGGGACTAATTTCTTATTTAACGGAAAAGCTTTCTGCTTTGAGACGTCTATTTATGCTTCGTGCATGACTGTGCACGAGGCCGTTTTTACTCCTGCGCGGGCGGTAATTGAAGATCACGAAGCAAAGGGAAAGCGCACAGCTGATGTGACCGCTATTTAATAATACCATTCTTTCATTTGAGTGATTTTTTCCTCCAGAAGGAAGAGAGCACTGCTTGATCTTTTGTTTTCTGTGGTCATGCTTTTATGCATCTCATTAAAGTTCACCTCGATTAACCTTTTCCTTCCTGCCATTTGGTCTAATCGCCTCTGGCTTGTTATAATCCGAGCAAGCCGACTGTGGGTTTCAAGTTAAATCAGTCTTTTTAAAAAGTCTTATTAATGGGTGTGTGTGTGTGTGTTTTAGTGATACATTTTCTGCATTATTTCTGTATAACCGCACCGCCTGGACAGTAGTTCCGGCTGTAACATGAATGATAGGTTAATATTAAAGCATTCGACCTGATGCTTTGACCTGATTATTGTTTCTATAGTAACAGCTCATTCACAGGGACTTGTACAGTGGACGCTTCACATAATCCAAGATTGGTGATAAACAGATTTTTTTTTTAAAAAACATGTTGTTTAACAAAGTAAAATGTGTAATCGATGTTGTGGTGACATTTTTTAGGAGACATTTAAAGAATAACTGTTAAGAAGAGTAACTGTCTATCACAGCTGTAAGCAGTCCCTCCAGGTTCTTGCGATCGCAGAAATGACCTCCGCAGTATTCTGAGGAGCTAGCAACTTTTCGAAATTACCGCAGATTTTCTACAGATTTGGGCCATGACACGGCATGTGACGTCATCACTACGCGCATTCAGCCAAAGCCCTCTTCACTTCACGTGCGTCACATGAGTACAGCTATAAGGTCTCATTTACCAACAAACATCACTGTGAAAGACTTTTGCCAATTCAGATAGTTTTCCGCACAAAAAACTCCACAAGTTGCATCTCAAATTTTGAAGGAAAAAAAAAAACGCAGTAAAGTCGAGCATTTTTGGCCGCAACAATCACCAAAAAAAAAAAAAACCTGACTTATTAGCGTAGGTGAGAACAGGAAACACCTTGTCTCTTAGAAATTCCACAACATTAACATCTAACTGTAAACCATTTCATTCATTAATAACTTAAACATTATAACTGCTGCCAAATCATTGTACTATAAGCAGAATAACACACTCCGGAACGTTCCGTTATACAACAGTAATGTACTTCAGGGGGTAGAGACACTCTGCTTGCGCGTTGTGCCGTATCAGACCCCAACAGCACGGTTTGTCGTCTGCTATTCCTTACATATTTGTAAGCGCAATCCCAAACACAGTGCTGTGTGGTGCAAAGAAACATCAGAAGCAGCACTGCCTCTACCTCCAACAGCTTCAGTAGTGTAATCCACGTAACAAATTGACACCATTCGAGTGTGTATTTGATTCTAAAAATCTAAGCTTATGAATTTTCCATAAAGGACATTATAAACTACAACGCAAATCACAATCCGAGTTGAAAAGAGTAAAGAGTTTGTATAGTAATGATGGCAATAACACCAATAATTCGCTGTTTATTCAGTGCCTCATGGTCTGATCGTCACATTTTTAATTACACCTGGCCCTAACTCGGTCTCTAATGAAATGTCAGATACCGATGCTGATCTTATAGCTTGAGTTCAAAACTATACCAAAAGCTGGTGAAGAACTCACTCTAAGAAATGTAATAGCCGCTAACGTTCTCTCTTGGAAGTCGTTTGATATTTTTTCTGACATTTTTTCCATAGTTATAGTAATCCCTTATGGTGTAATGTTTGTCCATTGAAAATAGGCACCTTTTTTTTTTTTGCTTTGTTTTGTTTAGTTTTTTTGATTTTTCAGTACTTGGAAGTCTTGCTAGTTGAGTTACAGAACATTACGCTGAGTTGTGGCATGAATTGTAAAGGTGGTCGCTTACAAATGCGACATCCAGCGTGAATTCTGTGTAATTCTTGACTCTCCGTGTATGTTTTCAGATGTCATGTTGTTTCTGAAGATAACCAGGCTCGTGGCAGTCTCGAGCGCGTCCTCATGCTGCGTGTGTCAGCTCTGAAGGCGTTTAGCATCGCACCTGGTCCCTCGAGACGAGCCTGTCATTCATGTCATGTCGGAATTCCTTCTGTTGACTGTCTGTCTGTTTCTCATGGGACCGAGGTGCTGTACATGAGACGCCAGCCTTCACTTGTATCTGAGTGCCGTAACAGATCTGACAGCTGATATTAATAATAAAATCTGTCTCATTAACTAACACAGCGCTAACACTGAGACTCTAGCTTGACTAAGAGATAGAGGAGTTATTATAGGCTAGCCTAAATCACGAGGTTAGCTTTGTCAGCTGCATGTATTTCAGAGTTTCGATTTAAAAAAAAAAAAAAGGTTTACTGGATCAGTCGGTACAGGACAAGGCACATGGTGGGAAAAGGAATAGAAAAATAAATCAACCCTTGGCACTCTGTGTATATAGTTCACATCACGTTTGCCACAGAATAGTCCAGATCCTTGTAATAGTCGTAGTTCCTCTTTAAGGTTCGTTTACGCACACGTCTGGGCCACATCTTCTCAGGACTTCTGACTTTGTCCATAGCGACAGTACACGTTTTAACCAAGTAAACAAAATAGTACACAGATATAGTGTAGCAATGTGCTGTAATGACTTTTACAAAACTCTAACCGTCTGATGACCTGCACTGATGACAAGACGATATTCCACAGCCACCCGTGACCCGGAGTCCAAGAGATCTCTGGGAGGAGGGGATGGTATGCTCTCTCTCTCTCTCTCTCTCTCTCTCTCTTTCTCGCTCTCTCTCTCTCTCTCTCTCTCTCTCTCTTTCTCGCTCTCTCTCTCTCTCTCTCTCTCTCTCTCTCTCTTTCTCTCTTCCCTGTTAATCACAGATTCACTAGCCAATCACA
The DNA here is from genome assembly GCA_023630585.1 of Cranoglanis bouderius. Lineage (NCBI taxonomy): Eukaryota > Metazoa > Chordata > Actinopteri > Siluriformes > Cranoglanididae > Cranoglanis > Cranoglanis bouderius. The sequence continues at coordinate 8,657,713 of CM042569.1, read as the reverse complement.
GGCATCTGTGAGCTCAAGCATGCAGAAGATGTTGGATAGCATTTTCCTCCGAGTGCGTTACGCCGTCCCATGACGCAGCATGAGCATCTGTTTAAAGGGCATGTTTGGCTGGCTTCACGTGTCTCAGAGGAAGCACGTGACAGCCTTCACCCTCCTGGATCGGTAGCTGTCGTATGATAGGAGAGACCTAACCGTTGGGTGCAAACTGGCCAAGACTAAATTAGGGAGAAAATCAGAGGTTAAACGAATAATTAAAAAAAGTGTGATATATTTGTCATGTTCAGATGTGCTGCAAGTTAGATTATACAATAGCGCTACGTACTAACAGTATTTATCCAGAGACGTTTTAAACATGCGTCGTAGCAGCATTCACATTCCAAGTTAGCTGTACGCACGTGAATCGAAGCGGGCTTCGGCCGAGTGCGTGTCGTGATGAGGTCACATGATGCGTCTTGGACCGAATATGCAGAAAATCTTCTGCCGTTTCGAAAAAATCGCAAGCACCTCCGAATATCGCTGTCTTGAATTCTCCATCAATTTCTGCGATCAGGAAAAACCTGGAGGGACTGGCTACCATGAATGATAGGTTAATATTAATGCGCTCGTTTTAACATGTTAATGTTTCTATAGTAACAGCTCATACACAGGGACGTGTATATTGTCTAGTAAAACCTATAATCGTTGCTGTGGTGAGGTTTTTTTTTGTTAGGGGACATTTATGTAACATTTATGGAAGCAGTCTGAGCTGTAAGTGCTTCGTAACAGTCACGGAGCTTTGCGAAGTTAATCAGCACAGGAAAGTCTTCGAGAGGGGAGGTTACGCTTTCCGGTTTCTCAGTAAAATGATGAGCTGTGGGGGTTTTTTTGAGAGAGAGAGAGAGCAAAGCGAGAGAGAGAAGAGAGAGAGGCTGGTGAGGGGGTGATTGTTTATTGAGGCTATAATGTAGGTGAAAACAGGAACTAACTTCCACAACATTAAATCTAACTATAAAGCGTTAAACTGTGCAATGTTTAGTACATTAATAAATTAAACATTGTAATCATTGGCACATCACTGTGTGTAAGTGGAACAACAGACTTCAGACCGCCATGCTGTTATATGAAAATATTGCACTTCGCTTGCGTGTTGTGACGCATCACACCACCCACACCACCCCCCCAAACAACCAACATATGACCATAGTGCAGTGGGCACCAACCCTGTTCCTGGAGATCAACCATAACCGGGCCCTCCTGACCATCTAATCATTCCATTAAGAAGCTCTTGATCAACTAAAACAGGTGTGTTAGATTTTGATTGGAGATGAAACCTGCAGGAAAGTAGATCTCAAGGAAGAGGGTTGGTGACCACTGTCTTAGAGACACATATGACCCAATAGTGTTACGTATACATGAAATATTATGAAATAAGTGACACACCGGCTGACTCCGAAATGTTTCTCATATCTTTAGTGTAATAGTGTGAACCCTTTTTCACAGTGAACCATCTCTGTGGTTTTTAATATTGCGCAAAAGATCACATTCCTTGGTGAAAATACATTCTCGTTTGTTTTTGGTCAGATTGTGACATCTCTTTTACTCTCTGTGTGTGTGTGTGTGTGTGTGTGTGTGTGTGTGTGTGTGTGTGTGTGTGTGTGTGTATATGTGTGTGTGTATGTGTGTTGATTCTGCAGAAGCACGATCAAGGACAGGTCCTGCTGGACGCAGTCTTTAAGCACCTGGAGCTGACCGAGAGAGACTATTTCGGGCTGCACCTGGCCGACGAGTCCTCCGACAGTCCGGTGAGTTCAGAGGTCACACTCAAGCTTAAGCTAAGCAGCTCCACCCCCGGCTATTCACAGTGGGATCCTTTAAGCTGGTATAGTAACCCAGCCTGCATTTCAGAATGTAGAGCAGAGGTTTTTTTTACAGGAAGATTTGCATATACCCATGCCTCAGTGAGCATACTGTTTTCCACATAATAAGCACAATCCTGAGAATGTGTTACTTAAACACAAAAGCAGGAGGTCACCATGGAAGAAGGCTAACGATCGATTTGGCGTTAAAGAGCCGCCTTCTTAAGAAATAGTGCTGCACTTCAAACCCCTCCAGCACGATCGATGATCGAGCGACATTGTGCTGGACTGATGCCTTGTTATTGAGTTTCTCTCTCTCTCTCTCTCTCTCTCTCTTGTTGTCTTTTACAGAGGTGGCTCGATGCAAGCAAACCCATCAGGAAGCAATTAAAAAGTAAGTATATTGAAATATGGCACTTAACCACGCCCAGTGCGAGTTGTTTAGTGATGTGGTTGTTGACACATTCATGCCGTTTCCTCTTTGCGCAGGGGGATCTCCTCATCATTTGAACTTCCGGGTGAAGTTTTTCGTGAGTGACCCCAGCAAACTTCAGGAAGAGTACACACGGTATGTGTAATTCGACCTCCACAGTGCATTCAGCAGGGGTTTTGCCAGGGTCTTCAGTGTGCTGTCTGGGTTCCGGACAGCGGTGTTTTTTTTTTTTTGGGTGGGGTGGGGGGTCAAAAGTCTATTCATCTCACCAAATAACATGTTTGAGATTTAATGAATGTATATGTGGATTAACTTGTACACACAGGAAGAATAAACATGCTGAAATACATATGTAATTATGTAAGAATGCAGCCAGAGGATATAAAGGACACAGACGGAGGATTTCTTGATTTATTTGAACATTTTATTTCTTTTTTTGAATCTTTTACATAATAATCCTATGAAGTAGACCGTGTTTTCAAAAAACCAAACAAGCCCTGAGCTCCGTTTGGGGTGCTCCCAACTGCATTTTGGAGATATACGTTAGACATGGACATACGTTAGATAGTGGACATAGACGTTACGTGTGAACACACCCTGACTCTGATTAGCTACAAAGCCACGTTAGATCAGTCCATGTATCTCTATGTAACGTCAACTAACTAGCTTCACTGTCTAATGTAACTTAATTCAGTACATGAATATCTGTATAAGTTAACTAGGTTAGAAACTTCTTTAGTTGTAAAATAGGCTACAACGCTTTCTATATTAGGGAAAACCTTGCATTCATTATATTTTGACAAAATTGTATTTGAAGACATTGTTGTTTGTCTTTTGTTGTTGTTTTTTTCTAACTTCCACAAACCTAGGGCTGGGCGATATATCAATATAATATTGATATCGTGATAAATGATTACACGATACACTTTTCCGAGATATCGTTAGTGTGGTGATGTAAACATTATGATTTTAATAATTACAAATTAAATGCTACTGAACGGATGCCTCTGATTTGATGCAATTTTAAAAAAATCTTTGTCTTTGTAGGCATTGAAGAAAAGTTTTTTTTTTTGTTTGTTTGTTTATTTTACTACTGTTTTGCGGACCGTTTGTTAGCTAAATTATGTATCGTGATCCGCATCGTGTACCGTAGAAATGTCCTCAAGTATCGTGACATGATATTTTTTGTCATATCGCCCAGCCCTACACAAGCCACAATCAAGATTGTATTTATATGCAAATTAGGAACACTCCCACCTTTCCCCCCCCTTTAAACTAGCTGTTGCGTGGACTGTATTTGAATATTGAACCTTATTGGCTCTCATAACATGCTCCTGTTATGTTTATTTATAATAATAGCATTGCCTGAAAGGTATTAAAATTCCACCAGGGCTTAAATATTGTCTTTCAGGCAAACTGAGGGAGCAAAATGAGCAAATTTTGATCTCCTGCGTCATGAATCAAATGTTCATTTCTCGGTTTGACTGGATTTACTCTCTCTCTCTCACCCACTGTGTATCTGTCTCTCTCACTCTTCACTCCAAAGGTACCAGTATTTTTTGCAGATCAAGCAGGACATACTCAGTGGGAGGTGAGCAGCCTCTACGTCTTCCATATACAAACCATAAATTTAAAAAAAAGTTGAATTAAAAGTCGTTAGGTGAATTAAAAGAGTGTGGATTGTGTGCTTTAGACTGCCCTGTCCGCACAACACTGCCGCACTACTGGCCTCCTACGCTGTTCAGTGTGAGTATACACAGATTTCATACCGATGCTGTTTAAAGCTGTAATTTGGTCACTATTAAGTGCATGTGGACGACTGTAGACTAAAGACCACTTACAAATTAAGACTGTTAAACGTAAACGTAACGGTATATTTAGTATATACTTGTGTTTGTGTAGAGATGGTAAGAAATGATTCACAATATGACTTCACGCTTTGCCATCTGGTTTTACAAAGCCGTTTTTTTTTTTTTTTGTGCTCTAACGCTCCAAGCAAGACGTTTTCAGTGCAGCGAGGCAGAAATCATCCATAACAGTTCAGCACAGCAGGAGTTTAAGAATGGATTATTTATCTGCTTGGATCTGCGAATCACCTGAAGTGCAGCTCATCTGTGATTGGACACATCTGTTTGAATTCATCAAAAGAACAGGAAAGGTGCTAGTGACAGTAACAGACCGCACTGTTGTACAGAAATAACGCACGCCGGCAGGGGGGCAATGTGGTGCAATGCGCAAGAGAATTTTGGACTAACATTATTATAGCGTCATTTTCATACAACAGCACGGTCTGGAGTCTGTTATTGCACTTATACCACAGCGATGTGCCAGTGATTGCAGTGTTTAATTTCTTAATGTATGAAACGTCACACATTTTAACAGTTCATTCTTCGAGCTTATGTTACGGAAAGAGATGAGATAGCGCCTGTTCTCACTTACGTTGTAGCCGTGATAAACATTCTTTCCTCCCTCACCAGTCTCTCTCTCTCTCTCTCTCTCTCTCTCTCTGTCTCTCTCTCTCTCTCTCTCACTCAATAAAATGCAGCTGTCATTTTACCAAGAAACCGGAAAGTGTAAACTCCTCTTTCCTGAAGACTTTCCTGTGCTGATAAACATTGCAAAGCACCATGACCATTACAAGGCACTTACGGCCGAGACTCCTTTCATAAATGTTAAATAAAATGTCACCTAACAAAAAAACATCGCCACATCTAAGGGATTAGATTTGTGCCAAAAGTATTGAACGTAACTTTTAAAGAAACGACCAAAGATATACAATGAGAAAGAAGAAAAACACTCTGAAACTAAAAAACAGGTCTTCAAATAAACAGCATTCTTTGGTAACAGTTTTCTAAGCTTTGTTTTCGCTAATCATGGTTTATGAATGCGCTGCCAGAGTTTTAGTTTACGCTTTCAAACTTTTTGTTTACACTCTGCAAGTTTACATTCGCCATTCTGGCACAAACCTCTCGTGTGGGCGGGGCTTAACAGCGCTTTACTGTACTCTCATTGGCTCGTGAGATTTGGATCGACAGCTCCCTGACCAGGAAGTAGAGACTTCAATGGCATGAATTTTGGAGAGCATGAACCTCTGGATGCGGTTAGTCAGTATATTAGTTCGTAATTAATATTTGAGGTTTGGTGAGTCTCATACGACTATTTTTTCCCCCAAGATGAGCTCTCAGGAGCAGCACGAAGCGGCTGCGTTGTTGTCATCATCAATGTCATCCTCCTCCTCAGCTGGACACTCGAGCTGTCAATCCAAATCTCACTAGCCAATGAGAGTAAAGCACTGTTAAGCCCCGCCCACACGTGAGTTTTGTGCCAGAATGGTGAATGTAAACTTGCGGAGCAAAAACGAAAAGCGTGAAATCGTAAACGAAAACTCTGTTTATTTGAAGACAATGTTACATTTTTGCCACTGAGTCACTGTTTCAGAGTGTTTTTTTTTTTTCCTTTCTCATTGTATATTTTTGTTTGTCTCTTGAAAAGTTACGTTCAATACTTTTGGCACAAATCTACTCCCAGACACATCAAGCATTACAGGTTTTACTCTGTTAAACAACACGTTTTTTAAGTAATTTTTAAAATTAATCTTGGTTTATGTGAAACCGTACAAGTCCCAGTAAATGAGCTGTTGCTATAGAAACAATAACATATCAGAACGAGTGCATTAATGTTAACCTATCGTTTATGTTACAGCCAGGAGTACTGTCCGAGCCGTGCCGTTATGCAAAAATAACGCACACCTTCTGACCAATCAGATTCGAGAATTCAACCGCGCTGTGATATAATACAGTTGAGCATATTAGTGTTGTGTGTTGTAGCTGTTGGTTCGTGGTGATTGTTGTACTGTGAATTGTTGAAGTCGTTGTGGTTGCACATGAGAATAGCATTTAACGCGAGTTTGGCATCGTCACATGATCCACTGGAGAAGCAAAAAAAGGAAATTCTGAAACCACGCCACTGTTCAAACCTCCCAAGTTCTTACGTTTCCCTTGTGAAAAGTGCAGCAGATCCGGGCCAGTGCAGCACATTCCAGCAGTGCAGAGCCTCGATGCTTAACAAGCTGGAGCTTGTAAAACTTTGAGGTGTACTCTCTAACAGTAAGGCTCCTGAAACACCACATTAACCAAACCAGGCCGATTCAGCCGAGTGTGTGTGTGTGTGTGTGTGTGTGTGTGTGTGGGGGGGGGGGGGGGTCTGTGTTGGTGTGTCTAAGGGGCCCCTCATCACCAGACTGACCTCAATAGTCATGACTCGGACAGACGCACAAGACTCTTGAAGGGTTGAATGTACGGTTAAGGTGATGTGTAGGACCGAGGGGATGTAAACCAGCATGCCAGCTTTCCATATCTCCTGAACGGATAGCGTTCTGACTCATAGCTGAAACACTTGCGTTACTCACTAACTCCCATGCTTGTGTTGAATGAATCTTAATTGATCCTCGGGGGTGAGTGCTTTAGCATTTTTATGGACCACTAAGTACAAGGCAATTTCCTCTGCTGTCTAATCTCAGAACCCAGCCACTTGTAAAATATACCTGATTTATTATACATTAAAGCTCTCCCTCACTGCACTGGGTTTCTGTCGTATTGATGCAGGAGTTCATTTGAGATCTGCATACTGTATGTTTCATAGTAAACAATCAAGAGTGCAGATTGTCTTTGCACTGAGCTCAGTGTTGGGTGTAGCTCAAAACAGAGTTGGATAAGTTTAAAGTGGCTTATATCACATGTTTCTTTTTAAACTGACCTGACCTGGATATTTCCCATTGTGTTTACACGCATGTTTGTTTACATAAGACTGAATGTCACCAACATATTAGGCATTCGTGCTGCCTCTGTCCTCTCGTCTGCTCTAGGGCTGTCAAATTAAAATTCGAACTTCTTATTTAAGATAAAAGTGCACATTCGAATGCACAGCTTTTGAGATTAAGATTTAAGATGTGTAGCAAGGACTAGCACCGATTTTAATTAAAAAAACATACTGTCTGAAAAAAATGACACAAGATATTAACAATGCACTACAAATTTTTTGAGGAAGAACAGTCTAGAAAGAACAGTTCTAGTGTTTCAAACAATCCAATCGTAGTCAGTAATGTTGGGGATTGAGCCACTTAAGATACGTGAGCTGAAGCCGAACAGCGAATGAACAGGTAAACTGAAGCGCTTTACCAGCGGGTTAATTAACTCGCCCAAACGCATAAGGCAACTATTGTTGTGGCCAAAAATGTTAATGTTCCTGCAAATTGATGAAGTGTTGACTATGAATAGTCTTTTTTTTTTTTTGTGGTCAATATGATAATACAACGACGCAATAATGGGGCACTTAGCTATTTGAATAAGAGGTCAAGAATACTTATATGCAAATATATGCCAGGTGCCAAATAAATACAATGGACTATCAATCCGCGGATTATCGTTGAGCAGAGATGTGAAACATTTGCAGGGAAGAGACAAAGGAACAAACAATGCTATTTAGTATAGAAAGCAAGAATGAAAGTATTACAACATGCTTCTGCACAAAATGCACAAGTGAAGTTGAACTTAAGTAAGGCGCTTGGTAGAACGGTAAGTCATGTTTTCCGTAACAACGCACTAAAACGCGCACAATGTAGACACAATATTATTTAAAGTAAATAACAAAGATAGTTCAAAGCAACTTGTGAGGATATGAAGATTTGATTTGTGTCGTGTGCTGTTGTGGTTTAGCTGAGCTGGGGGACTACAGGGAGGCAGAGAACCCACCCAGCTACCTTTCTGAGTTCTGCTTTATCCCCAACCAGCCGCAGGGCTTTGAGAAAGAAGTGGCCAAGCATCACCAGCAGCACAGGTTAGTGACACTGCCAATCTGTTGCCTCTTTTGTGTGTGTGTGTGTGTGTGTGTGTAAGAGTCTATGTTGATTTGTAAAAACCTTAGCATGGTGTTAAATCCTGGTGTTCGTTTCCTGCCCTGGTTCTGCTCTCTGCTGATCCAGTACCACGGGTCAGGACAGTGAGCCTGTTGTGTTACGCCACACGTTCATTCACAGATCACATGCTTCTGAAAGACTCATGAGCTCTCGCTAACTCGTTCTGTTTTCACGTGTTCTTCTTTTTCCCCCTCTCTGTCTCCTCCACGTGCGCAGCGGACTAAGCCCAGCTGAGTCCGAGTTCAATTACCTAAACACAGCTCGCACGCTGGAGCTCTACGGAGTGGAGCTGCACTATGCAAGGGTAAGACAATCCAAGACATTCACACACATCTATCTATCTATCTATATATATATATATATATATATATATATATATATATATATATATATATATATATATATATATATATATATATATATATATACACACACACACACACACACACACACAAGTTGGGATTTTTTCTAAAATGCAATAAAAACAAAAATCTATGATCTGTCAAGTCTCTTGAAACTTTAATTGACTGACAAAAGTACAAAGAAAAGATATTCAATGTTTTCACTGACCAACCTAATTGTATTTTGTAAATATAAACAAATTTAGAATTTGATGCCTTCAACACACTCAACCTCAACACACTCGATTTGATGCCTTCAACACACTAGGTCATGGCTCACCACTTTGTGCCAAACCTCGTGAGAGAATTGTCAGTCAGTTCAAAAAAGAACATTGCTCAACAAAAGATTGCAAAGAATTTAGGTCTTTCACCATTTACAGTGCATAATATTGTGAGAAGATTCAGGGAATCTGGAGAAATCTCATTGCGTAAAGGGCAAGGCCGGAAACCACTGTTGAATGTGTGTGACCTTCGAGCCCTCAGGCGACATTGCCTGAGAAATCGCCATGCTACTGTGATAAATATAACCACATGGGCTTAGGAATACTTCGGAAAACCGTTGTCACTTAACACAGTCTGCCACTGCATCAAGAAATGCAACCCGAAACTCTATTACGCAAGGAGGAAGCCACACATCTACTCTATGCACAAACGAGTTCTCTGGGCCCGAGCTCATCTCAGATGGACTGAAAGGCAGTGGAAACGTGTGCTGTGGTCAGATGAGTCCACGTTTCAGCTTGTTTTTAGGAAAAACGAACGTTGAGTTCTCCATGCCAAAGATTAAAAAGACCAACCGGACTGTTATAAGTGAAAGGTGCAAAAGCCAGCATCTGTGATGGTATGGGGGTGCATCAGTGCCCACAGCATGGGTGACTTGCATATGTGTGAAGGTACCATTGACGCAGAGCCGTATATTGTGTTGAAGGCATCAGATTCCAAATTTGTATAATTAAGTTGGTCAGTGAAAACATTGAATATCTTTTCCTTGTACTTGTGTGAGTTAATTAAAGTTTCAAAAGACTTGACAAATGACAGATATTTGTTTGTATTACATTTTAGAAAAAATCCCAACTTTTATGGAAAAGGGGTTGTGTGTGTGTGTGTGTGTGTGTGTGTGTGTGTGTGTGTGTGTGTGTATATGTATATATATATATATATATATATATATATATATATATATATATATATATATATAATGTGTGTGTGTATGTATATATATGTATGTATGTGTGTGTGTGTGTATATATATATATATATATATATATATATATATATATATATATATATATATATATATATATATATATACACACACATACACACACACACACACCATGCTCATGGTGTCATTTTGTGATGTTTCCTTTCATGTATTTCTAGCCATTTGGTATGAAAAAAAAGCATTTTCTTGTAGATGGCTGTCTGGAGGAGTGCCTATGTCTTATTATTGTACTGTATTTGTGTGAAGACCATCCATCAAAAGCTTTTTAGATAAATCCAGATCTCTAAATCCATTTCCCTCTCTCTGCTGGGAAGTCTTGAATCTAAAGGCTGTTATCAAGGGCCTTTTCTGGAGGCATGGAGGTCCTTTATCATGCTATTATATGATAAGTGGAGTGTTGCGTTCTGCAGACTGCTGGAAGGTTGTGCTTTACAGATTACTGAGGAACAAGAGGGTTTGTGTGAGCGAGAAAGACTATAATCGGAAGAAATGGAGGGCAGATTTATTATTATTTATTTTATTTTTTTTGGTGCTGCAGAAATAGTAGAGGTGTGAGTGTGTGTAAGTCCAGTGAACTCCAGTCAGAGTCAACTTCAGCTGGAAAAAAGGTCTCCGTGCTTACTCACTGCCATTATCCATGTGACTTTCTCAGTCTGGAGGCATTTATAGACACTTGAGAGCAGACTATAATGTTTATTATAGATCACACTATTCATGGCTGATTTAGGTCAAGGATCAGTGTGAATATACAGGCGAAAAGAGCATGTTGAGCATGATAGAGTGAAAAATCCACTCCCAAGGAATCTGTTATAATTAATATATGATCTTCAGTGGCATCCAGGATTTATTTTGTGAGCAAATTCTGAATCTTCTTTTAACAGGTTAACAAGTCTCTCTGGCTGCGTTTGAAATCGCGTACTGTGACAGTACTTACTGCGTTCAATTCAGTACCTACGTTGATGCAGTATGTACTGATCAGTATATGTGTGTAGCATGAATACATTCCGGACGTACTGCATCCGCCATGTGGGTATTGTCATGCGACCTACAACTTAAAAAGAACCGACGCGCTGCCTTCCGGCATTTTTGATTCGGACAGCTATTCCGCACCAGTCCGGTTGCCTTATGGGAAAGCGCAGTGTCCATTAGTTCCCTACTCTAGAATCTCGGTGGAAGCAGTAGTTCTTCTGGGTATTTCTCGCCTACTGTTTTATGAATACTGAGAATTCGGACACGCTACTCCTTTGCCGTACCGCTTTTCGAGGGTAGTAGATATTCAGATGCAGCCAGAGTCGATGCATTCTGGAGCTCCAACGTTTGCCGTCTCTCCTACGTCTATATTAGCATTCTCCTTAATGTGACACTGAACATTACTGGAAAATGGTGAGTGAGATAAGAACCTTAACAGTGTAATCTGACCGTTATCACTTACATTTGAGAGCGCTGATTTTTTTTTCCTTATTAAACACTAGTGAAACAGCTGCAGCAATGCCTCCCTGTGACGTCAGAGCAACTGACACCCGCTGATTTCTCACAGGAAAAACTAAAAAAAAATACAGCACCAAACAACAAATTAGCACCAGAATCTCTATGCAGGTCACAAATGTTTCAAAACAAACATATTTACTCTGTTTCTGGGTGACGCTTTCCTTTACCATAGCACTTAACACTAGCCACGTGTGGGAAGTGGCTTCATAAGCACATCGAATCGGGCTAATAAAAGTTTTTTATTGGAAAACATACACTGGTAACATGGTAACTCATTGTACTGTCAGTACAGACATTTACACATTAAGTTGTGTCAGTAAATATCACTATAACGGTATCACTTTGAAAAGTTTGGGCCATCCAGCCATCCATTTTCTGTACCGCTTATCCTACACAGGGTCACAGGGAGCCTGGAGCCTATCCCAGGGAACTCGGGGTACAAAGCGGGAGACATCCTGGACGGGGTGCCAACCCATTGCAGGACACAATCACACACTACATACAATTTAGAGATGCCAGTCAGACTACACCGTATGTCTTTGAACTGGGGGAGGAGACCGGAGTACCCGAAGGAAACCCCCGAAGCATGGGGAGAACATGCAAGCTCCGCACACAGGGTGGTGGCGGGAATTGATCACCCAACCCTGGAGGTGTGAGGCAAACGTGCTAACCACTAAGCCACTCTGCCCCCCTGGGACATCCCTAATATTCAAATAATGTTTAACTGGAGAATGTGTGATGTCATGGGGAAGTTTGTAAAAGGCAGAACTGCTTTTTTGACCAATTCCCATCTCTCCCCTATCACACGCTACAAACCAGGGAGGGCGAAGGCTATCATGTGCTTCTTCCGAGGCACTTGATGGCAGCCGACTGCATCTTTTCGAAGTGTTGCTCATGCAACACCAGGGTGCGGTGCACCACACGTGGAGGAAAGCGCTATCCACCCACTTCTGCATGCATGAGCTCACAGATGCCCATGATCGGTTAGTGTCACTGTGAGAGAGTATTCTACCCCTCCCTCCCTGAGAGCACGGCCTGTTTTGCTCTCTTGGACCTCCGACCACGGGTGGCTATGGCATGATCGGGATTCGATCTCCGGATAACAGGGTGAACGCCTTTTCCCCAAAAAAGGCAATTTTGTGCTCAAAATAACACAATACAAATTCGAGAGCTCATTTGCATATTGCTCGGTTGTACGACATCAGTATTGCAGAGGCCATTTTGATATCGTGATAATGATTACAAACGATACATTAGTCAGCCCTGTTGTGTGGATTATTGTGTTGCACTATTCCAGACAACATCAGGGGTTTATATTAGGCAGTAATCAGCTTATAAAACATGTACTGCACAGATCAGTCTTCAGAGTTCTACTGCTAAAATCTGTTAAAACTGTATCAGAAACGCAGGACTGTCTGATTACTGTGTTGTGTGAGGACCTGCCTGATGTTTCCTTTTAAATGCTCGGCCATTAGTGATCATCTGTATCTCTGTGTTCTTTCAATGATTCATGATTGCAGGATCAAAGCAACACTGACATTTTCATCGGGGTCATGTCGTCTGGAATCGGCATTTTCAAGAACAGGGTACGAATCAACTACTTTCCGTGGTAAGTGCTTCCTCTGTTTCAGTGGCTCAACACTTATGAGTTGTAGTTTAAAGGTTGATTTTTTTTTTTCCCCCCAGGCATCTGTGTGTTAATAAATGTTAGAGTAAACTAAAATAAAGTAAATGTTTCTCAGCCTGTTTGTCGATCTGCACAGAATGAGCATATTTCCGCCGGCCTCGAGGCACTCCTGTTTCAATATTTACCATTCAGAATGCAGAAGTGCAAACAGCCGTCCGGAGATTATAAACCTCTCAGCTGCTTGAGTGTTTAACTGTCTGCTGCCCTCAAATCTCTCTCGATCAGGCCGCACGTTCCACGCTTTCTCTGTAGCTCTGCAGCATCTCAGCGCTCACAAATCTCCTGCCGGCTGTGTTGAGCTGCTGAGCTCGGGCGAAATTGCACACGTTGAAAGAGTGACAATCAAATCCTCGCCAGATGACTGCTAACTCCCCTCTCGACCTCTTCTCTCTCACACACACACACACACACACACACACACACACACACACACACACACAACATGCATGCTATTTTTTTTGTTTTTTTTTTAAACACACTCTCTAAATCTTCAGAGGCTGCTTGCATAAGGGACTGCTCCAAGAATTTGAATTGGACACATTCAGAAGCTTTCTAGACAGACTAAATTTATCCCAAGGAAGAAAGAAAAAAAAATCACACTCATCACAGAGGCATGCTAATCTCCAAGAAATTCACTCGTGGTTATTGATAGTTCAGTCACACCCCGTTACATCTGATTGAAGTTACCAAACATACAGCTCTCAGCGTTATTGTGCTTTTGTGAAGCGTCAAGATCTTGGCCTTGTGCATGTTTATTGCACCAGAGCAGGAACTTCAGCTTGACAGGCTGACAGGAGTTACGGCGTGTGTGTGTGTGTGTGTGCGTGTGCGTGTTTGTGTTTGTGTGTGTGAGCGAGAGTTTGTAAATGCATGCGTGGGCGCCTCCGCTTTAGAGCGTGTGTTCGTCCCACTGTACGCGTGTCCGTGTCTTCATAACGTGGCGTATATTTAGCCTCGCTATGAGTCAGGCTTTAATAGGAGTGCTTTCAGAAAGGGGAGGGGAAGTTAAATGGGTCAGGAGGCATCAGGAAATGTTGCGCAACTTTGATCATGTGATTGCTGCTGTTGCTCTTGTAGTATTGTGACAGTTTTTCTGTTTTAATTGTTTTTTTCCCCCTTTCTTTTTTTTATTTTTTTTTTATTTCCAGGCTGAAAATTGTGAAAATCTCATTTAAATGCAAACAGTTTTTCATCCAGCTGAGAAAGGAAGCGGTAAGTTATAAACGGTCTCACTGGTTTCTCAGGCCAAGAAGCAAAGTGTGTACAAGACGTCACATTTAGGACAGCGCTCACAATACCGACAGCAATCACGTCTCGAAGCAATATTCTGGCTACGTTGCTCCTAGACTGACCGTTAGTTCTGCCCAGTCATCCCAGATCTACTTGTATCTAAAATAAGGGGCTATTAGACGAATCGTTTTTCTCGACGTTTAATTTGACCTTGTACACTGAAGGAAAGCATCATCATTTCAGCAGGAATTTGATCATACAGCAGATCTGTGTGTTCTGTAATGTTTCACCCTGATACCAGCATTGGTTAACAGCCTAGCAGTCACAGTCATTGGCAGTAATCATCTTTAATGAAGTGCTTTGTCGAACCATCAGTGTGACATCAAACAACATATCGACCCCATAGCACCACTGAGCATCCGCTGTGGTGAAAGATAATTTGCTATCCTGCCATCAGCAGCGTTGTAAAGAGATAGAAAATGCGAGTGGTTGTTTATACCCTATTAATTATAAAGACTAGATAATGCACTTTATACGTGCACTGTGCCGGAAACCCATGTGCCAGCACCTCAACCCTCAAAATGACACACATCCAGGACCAAGAAAGCACCCAAGTGGTGTGAATAATGCACACACCCTTTCCTTCTGTGCTTGTTTTAAAAGCAAGACTCAATAGTGTCATGATCCATAATTCATCGCCAGATGGCTTGGTGTGGCTGAGTAGGTCCAAATTTTTTCCACCCACATCTCCCCCCCACCCCTTAAGCCTCTGTCTACGTGTGTGTGCGTGGACACGGGTCACAGCTCTGTGATTTACAGACCCCTAAACTGCAGAGAAATGTATTTTTTTTGCCCCTACAGTAATCCCCAGTGCCCAATGGAGCCTCTAAGACCAGAGCTTCAGATTTAATAGGTCTTGCAAGAGCAGAGTCAGTGCTCTAAATGGAGGTCCAAGCTGACAGCATAACAAGGCTGCTGCTAAAAGGGACACACGGAGGCTGTCTCCTAGTCTTATGATGTGTTTGCTGTCACATTGATGGCAAATTGAAAATAGTGTCCTTTTTTGGACTAGTCTTTAAAGATCTGCTGTGTGATAACGATTATTGGTCCTTAATACCTTTACGTATCCCTTATACTAGAAGGCGCACTATGTATTTTTTATTTTTAATTTTTTTAAGAAAGCTCAGGACTGGGACCTGCAGGATGACAACAAAAAGTCGTAGAAGCAGGTTTTTACTTGTATGCAGGTGCAGAGCAAAGAAAAAATCTCATTAGTTAACATGAAGGTGATGCATTTTACAGTGATCTGTTTACAGCTTTCATTCATTCATCCTTAGTAACTGCCTGGTCAGAGTTGTTTTGTTGCTGGTTTAAATTAGGCCACTAGTTTGTTTATATTTTTGATAAATAGATCCAAATAAATTGGTTAGAAAATATTGTGGAGAAGGTACAAACACAAATAATAGCCGCATGAGCGAGATTTAAAAAGAAAAGAATCCTACATGTGTCTGTTTAAAAAAAAAAAAAAAAGAAAGAAAAGAAATGAAAAAAATCTTCAGGTTTACGCCACACCCACTTCAGGTTTAAATCCGAATACAGATACAGATATGAATATTTGGAGCGCTGAAGAGCTACTGTTACAGATAGTGTGATTGCGTTACACCCCTACATCATACTACATGTTAACTCGGACATTATATCTATGCCTTGGTCCGTTCCTCCTTCATCTCCTTCCTCATCCTCTTTTCTGTTTCCTCCTCCTTTCAGAACGAGACGCGAGAGACATTACTGGGCTTCAACATGGTAAACTACAGATCCTGTAAGACCCTCTGGAAGACGTGCGTGGAGTATCACACCTTCTTTCGGCTGGACCAGCCCGTACCTCCTCAGAAGAACTTCTTCTCCCACTACTTCAGCTTGGGATCAAAGTTCCGCTACTCGTAAGAGAAAGCCGAATCACTGAGGCTGAATTCTTGGTGTTGTGACAGATGAACTACCCTGTCATGCATTCCTATATTATTTGCATTCCCCTGTAGGATTTAGAGTTAACTCTGCATGTAATACCAGTAGAAATGATATTTTCATGTTTGTACTGTATGTTCACAGAAAGCTTGACCTCCCTCAGCTGTAGCCACTGCTAGCCTTGATTCTTAGGATAAACACCTGAAATATTGATAATGCTTTTAAGCACAGTTTTGTTGGGAGAAGGCTTTCAGTGAAGCGTCCCTTAAAAATGTCATTCACTTTGCTGTGCTTTCCAGATCCATCAGGTTTAAATGGTGGCCATCACTAAAGTGTAAACACTTTTACATTTGTGAAATCTCGGTGGCCCTACAGAGTACAGAAAAATGCTTTTCTCTTGTGCTGTTGTGTAACAGTAATGGAATACATGTTGAATACAATACTGAATGAGGATATTTTTATTTTTATGTATTATTATTATTATTATTATTATTATTTTTAATACAGCGGAAGGACAGAAGCACAGTCCGTGCAGTATGGCAAGGAGAAGGGAATCAAGGACAGGGTGTTTGCCAGGTACCTTCTAAGGATAAATATAATAAGTGTATTTCAAGCTTAGTCCTTCACATTGAGACAAAGGTTTGTGCTGGAATGCCTTTATCCAACAGAGGGGCATTTTTTAATGGTAGAGTAAATACACTCACTGAACACTTTATTAGGAACACTATACTAATACCAGGGAGGACCTCCCTTTGCGCTTAAAACAACCTCATGGCATGGATTCCACAAGATGTTGGAAACATTCTTTTGAAATTCTGGTCCATGTTGACATGATTGCATCACTCAGTTTTTTCCAGGTGTACTTTCATGCTGTGAATCTCCAGTTCTACCACATCCCAAAGGTGTTCTATTGGATTCAGATCCGGTAACTGAGAAGGTCACTGAAGAACACTGAACTCATTGTCATGCTCATGAATCCAGTTTGAGATGACTTTTGCTTTGTGACATGGTGCATTATCATGCTGGAAATAGCCATTAGAAGACGGGCTATGAAGGGATGCACATGGTCAGCAACAATACTCAAATAGTCTGTGGCATTCAAGCGACGATTGATTGGTATTAACAGGCCCAAAGTGTGCCAAGAAAACATTCCCCACACTGTTATACCACCTCCACCAGCCTGGACTGTTGACACTAGGCAGGTTGGGTTCACGGATTCATGCTGTTGGTGCCAAATTCTGACCCTACCAACTGTGTTCTCTGTGTAACCACAATTGTACAGAGTGGTTATCTGAGTTACTGTAGCCTTTCTGTCAGCTCGAACCAGTCTGACCACTCTCCACTGACCTCTATCATTAACAAAGCGTTTCTGTCCGCAGAACTGCCGCGCACTGGATTTTTTTCTTTATTGCACCATTCTGACTAAACTCTAGAGACTGTTGTGCATGAAAATCCCAGGAGATCAGCAGTTATAGAAATACTCAAACCAGCCTGTCTGGCACCAACAATCATGCCACGGTCAAAATCACTGAGATCACATTTATACCTCATTCTGATGGTCGATGTAAACATTACCCAAAGCTGCTGGCCGAATCTGCATGATTTTATGCATTGCACTGCTGGCACATGATTGGCTGATTAGATCATTGCATGAACGTGTAGGTGTACAGGTGTTCCTAATAAAGTGCTCAGTGAGTGTGTGTGTGTGTGTGTGTGTGTGTGTGTGTGTGTGTGTATATATATATATATATATATATATATATATATATATATATATATATATATATATATATATATATATATATATATAGTAGAAGGCAGTGAAAACCATGAGTGCAATAATTTGACCTTAATTCACCCACATGGATGTTCTTTGCAGAACAGTATATATTGGTGCCTCATTTAATTTTTCCAAGGGAACACAAAAGTCCAACTAGTGTACATATACAGTGGGTAATTGTTAAACCTTTTGGATTTCAAATGTGCATATTCAAGTGCTTGGCAGATGTTGTCATTTTAAGCACTTAGTACCGGATTTGGAAATTTCAGTGTGTCCTTTTGTATCTGAACTTTGTATCCTCAAACTTCTGGAATGAAACACATTTCCTGGAATTAGTGTTCTGTAGAATTGATGGTTATAATGTGACAAATCAAGCTGGGTCTCAGTGGTTAAACATTTAAATGATAAAATCCGCAATGTTTTAAACATATTAACTTTACATGGTAAGCATGGCATTCTGATATCCGACACATGACATTTATTTAGTGTGGAAAGAAAGATGCCTTTCACAGTATCACATAATAGATAAGAAAGATGTGCTTAGACATGCTTATTGAACTTTGGCAGCAAATGAAGGCCCAGCTCTCCTATCTAGGTTAACCTAGCTTTTTTTTTTTTTTTTTATAACCAACTCCACAACAAAATTGTTGGTTTTCTCGCTATGTTTACCTTTTGGCACTCATTCTGCATCATTCTGTATTCATCGGCTGACATTTACCTCTGTATGGCACAATTATTATTTTCTCTGCATAAATACATATGTTTCCTGTTCACCTAGATCTCCCAGCAAGCCTCTGGCTAGGAAGTTGATGGATGTGACCGACTGGGAGGCAGTGAGCAGGAACTCTGTGTCTGAGGAGAGGCTGGAGACCAGGAGCTTACCCACCCGCTCTCCTCCTGGGACCCCCAACCAGTGAGTATATCTGAGCACAGGAATCCTGAACATTCTGCAAATGGTAGTCAATTTTTTAAGGGAATTTAGATTAGATTTTCAAAATAAGGAAATTTCAGTGGTGCCAACATTGCTAATCTGAACCAATGAATCGTTCAGGGGAAAAAGAATATGATAGCCCTGGTTTAAAAAAAAAAAAAAAAAAAAAAAAGCTGTGATATTAATATGATACAGTTGTGGATAAATTCTACCATAAACTTTGATATGGTCTATAGCATGTTGCATTCATGGAGAGGTTTCAGAAGAGATAAAAATGTATTGAAATACAAAGCCATGTTACTAATGAAGAACGAAAAGCAATGGTTTTCCATCCCCAGCTATTGGATTACTAAACTCTTTCTAGGTCAAAAAGCTTGTTTGGATATCTACTAACGTCACTCCAGTGAATTAAAGAAGGTTAAAAATCAACATGTTTTGTATCCCCACAGTAGGAATTCTCTGTTTGTGCAAGAGGGGCCCCGGCAGCGGCCATCATCCATGGGACATTTAGTGGAGCATGTGATTCACGCTTCGCCCAGCCTGCCTGCTTTCACCAACCACAAATCAGCCTCATCCACACAAGCCAACAGCATCAGCCTCGACTCCACACCGTGAGTGTCCTCGCCATTCAGGAACACAGTACAACAGCTTTTTGAAGAGTCAACAAAATGAGCTGCAATATATTCTGACTGAAGTTTAGATTAACCAACTGTAACTGTATCTCGGTTACAGTTTTGCTGATCAGTCAGAGTCTAGTATACAATAGGGGTGTAACAGAATGACATATGTATCTGTATTTATTTACAGCTCCAAATATTAATGTCTGTATTTGTATTCTGATTTAAAACTGAAGTAAGCGTGGGTCAGACTGGATTTTTTATTTATTTATTTATTTATTTTTATTTTATTAATGAACACTATCACTCTGACCATGGAAACAGTGGAAAAACACTCAACTAGAGATGTGTGCAACTCTTGTTTTTCAACTTTATTTTTTTTGTAATGCCCCTCACACGTTTATTATTTTTGTTTGTACCTGTCTGCGATATTTTCTAAGAAATTTAGTTTTATATCTCTGGATCCAAACAAACCAGTAGCCTAATTTGAACCAGCATAACCCTGGCCAGGCGGTTACCAAGGATGAATGAATGAACGCTAAATGCATTAATTCTTATTAACGAATGTGCCCTTTCTTTGTTCTGCAAACTTCATATCTGACCATTTTGTTAGACGACGAAGAAGCCTGTATATATTTATAACATATACAGTACATTACATAATGCACAGTGAAATTCTTTCCCAGCATGTTAGGAAGCTGGGGTCAGAGAGCAGGGTCAGCCATGATATGGTGCCCCTGGAGCAAATAGGGTTAAGGGTCTAACAGTGGCAGCTTGGCAAATTTGTGGCTTGAACCCTCGAACTTCTGATCAGTAACCCAGAGCCTTAACTGTTGAGCCACCACTGCCTTCATAACTGCTTCATAACTAAGCACATGAAAGTAAAAAAAAAAAAAGAAAAAAAAAAAAAGCCATGGATAGTGTGCCTCCTGTTTATATCTGTATTTGTATCTGTTTAGAACCCATTATCTGTTCAGTCAGAATAATCCCTGACATACAACAATGCAGTCAAATAAAGACATGGAAAATTGTTTGAGAGCGAGAAACACTGTAGCTTTTCTAGAAACAGCTATGAAATGTTTACAAATGGAAGTCAGAAATTACAGAGCTTTAGTGCTAACATCAATTCTTTAGTGATTTTCTGGTTATTTCACGTGAAGACTCCATTTCAAGATGTGGAAATCCCAAAGGTCACACGCTTCTGGCTCAAACGGCACTTTGCAGTTTGAAAGGTTAGCAATTTTGCATTTGAACGTAGAAAACAAAAATTGCCTAAAGCCACCACAGCCCTTGCCTGTGGTCAGAAGAGAAGCTTAATTCTACACCACGACTTCTCTGCGTCTGTTTTTACTATTGCAAAGAGCCTCTGTTTTGTTGCATCTGTGGCTTGCAATTACGGTTCACGCACTCTGTCACTGTTATTAACCAGTCTCAAATGGAAGGCGAAAGCAGTGAGATGGGCTGTAAAAAGTGTTTACTGTTTTCAGAGTGCCGGTGTGTTGCTTTGCTTTGTGGAAAACAGACTGTGCTCCTTTTGTGCTCTGGTGAGTGGCACTGTTATATACTTAAACCTAATGACCTTGGCAGAAATTTTCCTGCCATGTGGTTGTTTTTGCACACTGATCAAGCAGAATAGCGGAATAAATCCCCCTTAACCCCTCCTCACCTCTCTCCTTTGTGTCCGTCGCTCTTAAGCTGGCGCAAGACTCGACTGGCTGTGAAAATCTGTTTATTTTACACAGTGGCCCCTTTTCAACAGATAAAGCCGTCAGAGTGCTTCAAGGCAAGAGGCTGTCTGAAGGCTTTAGGGTATTTTCTGCGTATCAGTTCATTTATCCCGATTGGTTAGTAACAATAGGATATAAAGATTGTCGAAGAAGGTTTTGTATACTGGTATGACACGACAGCAGCCCCATGCAAGGCCTTGAGCAGAGTTTTATCTGGAATTAGCGGAGGAGCTCGTTCTGGAAATTCCAAAAGACGAGCAGGACAGAAGCATGCAGGAAGGCTGGCTCAACTGAAGCATTTAGCAGAACCACTGCTGACTGATCCTTCACTCTTCTCTCGCTCACTACTCCATAGGATGACATAACCACCTGCTCTCACAGTGGGAACACATCACAGAGGCAGCCAGTAGCTCTGCCTGGTCACTCAGCCATACACATCTACATACTGGACATACCCTTGCAGTGTGTGTGTGTGTGTGTGTGTGTGTGTGTGAGGATTGGCATTTCAGGCAGTATTATTATTTAAATTCTTTCGAAGCAAAATTTGAATAATATTCGTCATCCACACAGACGCAGAATGATCTCCATGCTACAAAACATTAAGCCCTTATCCAGTGCAGTGTGTGTGGATGCGCAGTCTGAAGCAGGGGTTTCTCAAATTTTCTTTGCAGCCAGGGACCCCTTTCCAGAATGAGAAAAAAAAATGATTAAATTAACTTTCAATTTAATTGACCAGGCTATTACAGCTATTATAACTAAATAATTCATACTAGGTGAAAGTAATGTCCACCATTGTCATGTGACTTAAAAATAAATAAATAAATAAATAAAATGTAGTCACTATATCAAATATCAAAAATCAGTATACCTCACTTTGAGAAATATGGGTATAAAATACATTAATGCATTAAACTCACTGCAGCCAGTGCCTGTTTCACATTCCACTATTAGACTTTAATTTCTGCCTGGTGTAACGTGTTAATAAATGAGGGAATAGAGATGATTATCATTAAATGTCTTATTGAACACAGCATTATATGTGGATTTAAAGCCTTCAAGTGCTGATTGCTTCTGCTTCAATGCTCCCTAATGTGAAACTCAAACCCTATATCGGTGTATGTGTGTGTATGGATAACCATAAACATGGAGTTTGGTTGCGACACTCGCACTGCTGGCCTGAGGGTTGCTCACCGCCACAGACACACAGCAAATGGTTTCTGACCACTTCAGAAAGCCAGTATGCCTGTCATATTCTGCTTCCTTCTCCAAAGTGACGTACATTTGTAAGGTGCAGAGATGGTCTCCCAGAGCAACTGGGGTTAAGAGCCTTTCCCAAGAGCACAATGGCAGCAGGCTTCAGCTTGGATGCCAGCTGGCACTGAGGCATATGCCAAGATTGTTTCACCCCATCCTGTGCCATTGGGCTTTATGGAAGCATTTCCTCAACGTAAACACACTACATGCACAGAGAGCTGTAACAGTTTGTTATGCAATTCAGTGGGCCATTACTCTGTGACTCGAATGTACTCGTGTATACTGAATGGAGTGAATGGTGCTGAGCAGCTTTAATGCTAGCACATGGTGAAGACCTGATGGGGGGGGGGGGGGGGAACACATTGTTAACTCAAAAATAGTGTGTATCCTTTAATGAAACACGTAGACCAATTGCAAAGCATTGTATTGACGTTACTTTCCATCTGTCTGATTATTTTTCCATTAGCTCTCCAGAAGGTGTAGATGGGCCACCCCCAGCACTGCCACCCAAGCAGTCCAGGAAGAACCTGAGTCAGAACCTGAGTCAGCTCATCCTCTCCCACTCTCAGCAGGATCTGGACAACCACATCAATGAGATGTACGATATCCCAGTGGCAAAAGACAAGACAACGGTATGTCGCAAACACGTAGCACAGACGTTCCCAACCCTGATCCTGGAGTACCCCCTGCACATTGTAGTGTTTTCTGTACTCTAACACACCCACTATAACCCAGGAAGGGCTGTTCATTAGCTGACTGGTTGAATCACATGTGTTGGGAGAAAGACAGGGTGGGGACTTGTGATGTAGCACACAAATAGTGCAATGGCATCCAGCCCTTTGCTCGAGTGTTCACTTGTACATCAGCTGCTGATGGTATTACTCAGCATTTTGGACGTTCTTGATTAATTGCTGCGTTTGAAGCAGGCTGAAACACTATGTAACTAGAACACACCTCCCTTCTTTAGTGAACTGCATATATGGTAGGGCTTTGAAATTTCTTTGAAAAAAATGAAAAGCGTTTGTTCTATTGTCAGGAGATCATGAGTTCAAATCCTGATGTGGCTGAGAGTCAAGACCACATAATTGACTGTACTTTCAGTCCCCTGTCATTCAGAGAGATGCAAGCTAGTTTTTGGCATCTGTGAGTTCATACACCGATCAGCCATAACATTAAAACCACTGACAGGTTCCGTGAATAACATTGATTATCTCGTTAAAAGTGTGATCTGGCAAGTGGTGGGATATATTAGACAGCAAGTGATCAGTCTGTTCTCTAAGTTGATGTGTTGGAAGCAGGAAAAATGGGCACGTGTTAGGATCCGAGCGACTTTGACTTTGACAAGGGCCAGATTGTACTGGCTAGACCACTGGGTCAGAGCATCTCCAAAACAGCAGGTCTTGTGCAGTGTTCCCGGTATGCAGTGGTTAATACCTACAAAAAGTGGTCCAAGTAAGGACAACCAGTGAACCAGCGACAGGGTTATGGGTGCCCAACACAATATCTGGCAGGTGGTTTTAATGTTATGGCTGATTGGTGTATAGTCAGAAGAGGAAAGACAGCACTTTCCACAGAGCTTGTTATGCTGCCCTATGATGCTGCTCATTTTGAAAAGATACACTTGCTGGCTTCACGTGTCTCAAAGGAAGCATGTGTTGATAGCTGTTGCTGCTCCACCTTCTCTGATTAGTAGCCGGCATGTGCTTTGGGAGAATTAGCTCATGGGGATCAAACTGGGGACACCAAATTGAGGAGAAAATGGCAGAAGTAATGGAAAGAAGTAATTACAGAAATTTTAGTGTTGTAGTAGTATTTGGACAAATTTGAATATTAATGCAGAGCTGCCCATGTCTGCGGTTTAGCCCTAACATGATTTTAGATGGCTTGCTACAATGATATGCTGAAAACTACGCTTTACTGTTTTCTCAGCAGCGGTCAAACCAAACACTGAATAAAATTAGCCTGGTGCAAAAGCCACAAATTCACTGAAGGGGAAAGGACTCAGGACATAAAAGAAACACATTCACTTCTGGTAGCACTTCTGGTACTTTTACTTTTCACCAACTTTATCTAGGTGAACTTTGTCCTGTGTATTGGTCTTGTGTACCAGTAGAAAATAAGTGGGCAGGACTGTGGTCTCATTGGTCGGTAAAAAACCGAGGCTGCTTATTTTAACCAAACCTATGCCTTGTTTTTTTATGGTTGCTTGGTAGCGAAAATAGGGAAGCACTATATTTTAAACTAGCACCAGTAGATTGTGTCTTTAAAGTATTTCTTCACGTGTCGATGTGTGAAACGTTCGTGTGAAGTTGTATTTCTTTCCTTCAGCTCAATGGGGTTGTTCCTCATGATAATCTTGTTCTGATCAAGATGAAGCCCGATGAAAATGGCAGATTTGGATTCAATGTTACGGTAAGATTGTTGTCTTTCTGGGGGAAAAAAAAAGTGACCGTTGTTGAGTAATGGATATCTCACATACCTTCCATTTAACTGTATGCTTTTAGGGGGGCTCTGATCAGAAGATGCCAGTTATTGTGTCTCGTGTGGCTCCAGGAACATCAGTAAGTATTAAGTATTCATGCTTACTTATTAGAAGAACTTACCTTTCTACTTACTCTTACAAAATCAAGCTGTTAATATTGGGACACTGAGGAAGCACTGATGAGTGATGAGTTTTGTTTGTTTTTTCTCTTAATGTCATTGTACTCATGTCCATGCATTACTCATCCGTTCTCTTCTTCTGCACAGGCTGATCTGTGTGTGCCCCGGCTGAACGAGGGTGATCAGGTCGTTCTAATAAACGGACGTGATATTTCTGAGCACACTCACGACCAGGTGGTCATGTTCATCAAGGCAAGCTGTGAAAGCCACTCAGGGGAGCTCATCCTGCTGGTCAGGCCCAATGGTGAGCGCTGTGCTCAGACTTCAACACCGCCACAGCGTTTTGGGGAATTGATCTTTTTTTTTTTTACTGTCATTTTAATGTTTCCATGCGTTTTTGTCTGTGTATCTGTGATGCATACACTCACAGAGCACTTTATTAGGAACACCTGTACACGTACTCATTCATGCGTTTATTTATTCATCAGCCAATCATGTGGTAACAGTGCAATACATAAAATAAAAAATGCGATCTCAGTGATTTTGACCGTGGCATGATTGTTGGTGCCAGACAGGTTTGAGTATTTCTATAACTGCTGAGCTCCCTGGATTTTCACGCACAGCAGTCTCTAGAGTTTACTCAGAATGTGCATCCCTTCATGGAGCCAATTTACCCGTCTTCTAATGGCTACTTCCAGCATGATAATGCACCATGACACGAAGCAAAAGTCGCCTCAGACTGGTTTCATGAGCATGACAATGAGTTCAATGTTCTTCAGTGGCCTTCCCAGTTACCGGATCTGAATCCAGTAGAACACCTTTGGGATGTGTGAAAGTGCAACTGAAAAATCTGCAGGAATTGCGTGATGCAATCATGTCAACATGGACCAGAATCTCAAAGGAATTTTTTCCACCATCTTGTGAAATCCATGCCGTGAAGAATTGAGGCTGTTTTGAGAGCAAAGGGAGGTCCTACCTCGTATTAGTATAGTGTTCCTAATAAAGTGCTCAGTGAGTGTATATTGATACCATAGGTGTCATTCATGAAATTTTCAGGATCTTTAGCCACATTTTCCACCAGGCAAACCAGGGTCAATATTAGTTCCTGGGCCACATATTCAGGAGCTTTTTTTAGTTTCTGAAAGTACCAGAGTAGACACTTATCTGTGAATGAGGAACAGAGAAGAGGATTAGTCACAGAGTGACTACATCATTTGTCTGGCTTTTAAAAACTTGTATTTAGCAAAAAAGAGATTACTAAAGCTTCCTTCAGCAGTCTAGCAGAACCAGCAAAGTGAAGTGTTTCCGTAATAAGTGGAGAGTCAGAATAGTCACAGTAGTGTGTGACTCGAAAGGCTGTGTAATTGTACATGCACCCGGTTTTAAACGCTACATTTATATTGATATCAAATTAGGGCAAAAAAGCAACAAAGAACAGCAGTTTATTTTTCCAAACTTGCCTTCTGATGCGGAAGTGTCGCTTTAACTCTGTGGAATGTTGGCTGTGTTGTTTCCACATTTCTTAATGTTCTTGGTTCCTGTAGAGGGGTGGAAACACAAACCAGGAACTTGTGCAAGAACTATCTGGTTCTCTTTAATTCCTTTAATTCCAATTCCATAAGTGCCTTATTTCAGAACAGTATATTTGTTCCTCTTATAGCAGACTGACTTTTATTTTGAGGCCATAAATTAAATACTGGAATCAAACTGGCAGATTATCAATGTGTCTGTCTCAGGGCCAACTTTTCTGTAATGGTTCTAGAGCAATTGTTTATTGATTAATTTGCTGAATTATTATTTTAAAAATGTGCAAGTGTGACTGAAATATATAAATTCCTAGATTTTGTCCAAACTGAGTGTATTTTTTTTTCTTCTTCTTCCTTTTTTAGCAATCTATGATGTGGTGGAGGATAAGCTGGAGATGGAGCCTGATTTCCAGTACATCCCAGCCAAATCGCCCTCGGACCCGTCAGAGCTGGATCAGGATGCCTGGAGAGACTCCATGCAGCAGCTGAATGAGGGCCTGAGCAGTGGAGCTCTGCTCGCTCAGTTTGACGTGAGTCCATAAGGGATGAATTTAGTCACAAATGTCACTGACACTGGACTGGATTTTATGGACATTATTGCAACTGCTTGATCAGTACCACTGATGTATTTGGCCATGTTGTTCTTTAACTACTGTACTTTCTGTTCAAGCTCTAGTTTGGCCTCTGTTTTTCCTGCAATGACAGAAAAAACTCTGCTCAGCTCTAAATTTAAATATTTGAAACTCTGGGGGGTTAGTCACATTTTCCACCTACTGCCAGACCCAGCACAGGAATTCAGCAGATTGAATCAAGTATTAGATACTGTAGCAGAACTGATCAACTTATTTTAAAATATCTGGCCATAGTTCAGCAAGTCTATTTTTTAAAAACATGAACCAGCTCAACTGTACCGATGCGGTTTGTTGCAGACAATCTCATGAATTTATGTAAATTATTATTTACCTCAAGGCAGCTCGTTGAGTCAGTGAGGAAAGTGTTTTCACAGACTTTCGTTGATTTTTTAAAAAAAAAAAAATTAAATTTACTCTTGATGGTTGAAACAGCATATTTAAAGATGATTGGACAGAGAGGTATGTGTTTATTCTCCACTTCAAGTTCACACGTTTTTTTTTATTGATTGGTTGATTGGAATCCATGGTGTTAAAAGTGATAACATGAATCAGTTCAAATTGATTTCTCATGTACAGTGTCCTCCGCTAATATTGGCACCCTTGGTGAATATGAACAAAGAAGGCTGTGAAAAATTGTCTTAACCTTTTTATCATTTCTTCAAAAAATTCACAAAAACACTCTGCTCTCATAGGCATCAAACAATTGCAAACACAACACAGGTTTATCCAAAAAAATATCTTTTGTTAAATATAGGTGTGCAACAATTATTGTCACCCTTTTAGTCAATACTTTGTGCTACCTCCCTTTGCCAAGATCACAGCTCTGAGTCTTCTCCTGTAATGCTATTATAATGGAGAATACATGGCAAAGGATCTGAGACCATTCCTCCATGCAGAATCTCTCCAGATCCTTTAAATTTCGAGGTCCACGCTGGTGGACTCTCCTCTTCAGTTCACCCCACAGGTTTTCTATGGGTTTCAAGTCAGGGGATAGGGATGGCCATGGCAGGACCTCGATTTTGTGGTCAGTAAAGCATTTTTGTGCTGATTTTGATGTATGTTTTGGATCATTGTCCTGCTGGAAGATCCAACCACGGCCCATTTTACGCTTTCTGGCAGAGGCAGTCAGGTTTTCATTTAATATCTGTTGATATTTGACAGAGTCCATGATGCCATGTATCCTAACAAAATGTCCAGGTCCTCTGACAGAAAATCAGCCCCAAAACATTAAAGAGCCACCACCATATTTAACCGTGGGCATGAGGTACTTTTCCATATGGCTACCTCTCTGTGTGTGCCAAAACCACCTCTGGTGTTTATTGCCAAAAAGCTCTATTTTGGTTTCATCTGACCATAGAACCCGATCCCATTTGTCGTTACAGTAGTGTCTGGCAAACTGAAGACGCTTAAGTTTGATTTTGGATGAGAGTAGAGGCTTTTTTCATGAAACCCTTCCAAACAACTTGTAGTGATGTAGGTGACTTCGGATTGTAGTTTTGGAGATTTTCTGACCCCAAAACGCAACTAACTTGTGCAATTCTCCAGCTGTGATCCTTGGAGATTTTATGGCCACTCGAACCATCCACTTCACAGTGTGTCGAGACAGTATAGACACACATCCAATTCCAGGCTGATTCATAACTTTTCCAGTTGACTGGAACTTCTTAATTATTGTCCTGATGGTGGAAATGTGCATTTTCAATGCTTGTGCTATTTTCTTATAGCCACTTCCCAATTTGTGAAGCTCAACAACCTTTTGCCGCACATCGCAGCTATATTCCTTGGTCTTACCCATTGTTATGAATGACTAAGGGAATTTGGCCTCTGTGTTACCTCATATTTATACCCCTGTGAAACAGGAAGTCATGGTTGAACAACTTCCTCTTCCTAGTCACCCAGGTGTACTAAAAAAATGTAAATTATCAATGGGAATATACTTCAAATATATTTTTCTCATATGAATTCATATAATTGTGGCACCCATATTTAACAAAGAATTTTTTTATAAAGTTTAAACAATAAAGCCTTCTTTGCTCATATTTACCAAGGGTGCGAATATTAGTGGAGGGCATTGTAGATAGCCATGAATTAATCACTAATGGTTAAGCATTGAAAGGTAATTGTTGTCATCGTTCAGTCATGTTAGTTATCTGGACTTGTCTGGATCTTTGTAAGCAAGGAATTTTATGTAACTGGACCAAATTTTAGTTGAATACCCCTGATCTAGATGGTGGTTAGGATTCAGAAAGTAAGATATTAACATTCTGCTCATGTTTCAATGTAAAGCTCCAATTTATGCAAACTACATTGCAGAGTTTGCATTATAGAACTTGTGAAAGCATGGAAAGACAGATTAATTTATTCCTCTTTCTGAGTGTTAAATTACTTATTGGGGTAAACTTCCAAAGCAATTTGAAACTAGTAGTGTGTTTCAAGGAAACTAAAGGGAACAGTATTAAATTGGGAACATGCCAGTGTTTCAGTAATGATCTATACCATGTAAATATCGTAGACCACTGAAAGACTTTCAGTGTTGTTTTAAGCTTTAAACCATTTCGGGGTTACATAAAGACACAGCAACAGGGCGTTTCCCAGGATGTGCCCATATCTACAAGTACTTCCTATTACTTCCTGTCTTTAATCAAACAGACTCTAATATCACTTCCTGTTTGATTGTGTGTGTTCACTCTGCAAGCTTGTTCCAGCCAAATAAAGAATACAGACCTGGCAACCACTTATTTTGTGTAGTAGTTCCGTCTCTTCATATCAGAGTAGGCTGCTACAAATTATCACTTAAAAGCATGTAAAAAAAAAAAAACACCATAAAAAGGACAAAGCAAATGTTTTGAAATCCGATATTAACTGATACTCTCTGGAAGCCTCGCCCCCTTCCCCCATCTCACATGGGTAATATTTTGGTTTTGGTTGTTGCTTTTTCCTTGACTTGATTTTCCTGCTTGAAAGATGCACTGACGCACAGCCCTTGTGTTCTGTCATGGTAAACAAGAGACATTTTTGAGGTCATTAATGTGAAATAAAATCTATTAACGTATGTTAGACAAGTAAATATATTTATTAGGGATGATGCTGGAAGACAGAACAGGCTGAACCATTTGACTGAAAAAAAGATTAAATAGGCCTACAGTGAAGTATCACAGATGCAACACTTTATGAATAGCTTTAATGGTAATGATCATTAGAAAGACCCATTCAAACAGTTTGAGCAGCAGATCAACAATGAAAGTTGGCCACATTGCGGTTTCTATAAAGGACATCAGTCAAGCGGTTTATAAGGTGACTATATAAAAATTGTACTGTGTTGTATCACCCCGGCTGGACTAAGCTAATTGTGGTACTTTTAATTAAGTTTATTTCTGGGTCCAAAAACTCTGCTCCAAGTGTGTTTCTGTTTGTTCTTCTTGTAAAGCATTGTATCTCTTGAGCAGAAACAGAAACCTGTTTGGTATTGCTCAAAAGAGCTGTAAAGGGCCTTAGGGCTTATTTCTAATACAGACCTCATGTCAGACATGATATCTGTCGTTCTCTCCTGAGATTGCTGTAACAATGTTTGTTAAATATAATGCTCCACATGTTAAATGATTCCACTCTCATACATAATTAAATGATCACAGAAGGGTTGGGGTATTCCTGTGCCACCACATCTGGTTTTGCAGGGATGAAAGGATTTTCATTAATTGACTTTTTTTTTTTTTTTTTTTTTGGTAGCAACTCTACCGTAAAAGGCCTGGAATGACCATGTCATGTGCCAAGTTACCTCAGAACATCCCCAAAAACCGCTACAGAGACATCTCACCTTGTGAGTATCATTACATCCTGACAGTTACATCCTGTCGCGGCTGGGACACTTAATATTTACTACATGCTTTTAATGTATTCTTCAGATGATGCCACACGTGTCGTATTGAAAGGCACAGATGATTATATCAACGCAAATTACATCAATGTGAGTTTTTTTTTTTTTTTTTTTTAATTAATTTTTTTTTTTTTTTTTTTTGCTATTATTCAGTTATCTAAAGGCTTAAATGTTAGTGTTTATTGAGTGTCTCTGTCATTGGTAAATTTTTCAGATGGAAATTCCAGCTTCCAGTATTATCAACCGATATATCGCCTGCCAAGGGCCCTTGCCCAATACATGCACTGACTTCTGGCAGATGACATGGGAGCAGGGCTCCTCCATGGTGGTCATGCTCACCACTCAGGTGGAGAGAGGCCGGGTGAGTGTGTTATTCTCACATTGTCACATGGACGCTGGAGTTCACAGTTCTCACTCAGTTTTATTTCTGCTGCTGATGTTCAAAATGTGTGTTGTTTTTTTTTTTTTTTTTTAATCCATTAAAGTGAAAGTGAAAAAATAGGGCATAAATATTATGATTCCACTCACCTTTTTTACAGCAAGTATAGTATTTCATTCAGTACAACAATGAAAATACAGTCACTGCAAAACTACAAACTATTCATAAGAATACATTACTATTTTTTCCTGTTTTTAAAACCCCTTTCTTTTTTGACCTATATATATATATATATATATATATATATATATATATATATATATATAAAACTTAATGTTAACATCAACAAAAACAAATATAGCTGCAAGGAGCAATTAAGGAGCCAAGCACTTTCCACCCCCACCTGACCGGGGAAGACTAAAAGCCATTTAGACCATCAGTGTTTGTTTCCATGGAGATATACAAATGGCAACAAGTCAAGCTAGGATAACAACAAGGATAAGGCCTCACTTCCTGTCTGGTGATTTATTGATCAAATTTGTTCACACATTATGGATGAACCATGTTAAAGTTAAAAAAATCAAGAAACACGTTTTTCAGCTTTGGTCTGACAATAGGACAGTTAAAATTTCACAACGGTTAAAGTTTCTACGAGAAGATTTTGTTAAAATTCAAAATGGCCAGCTTGCAGTTATGCAAATCACGAATTTGTTTCATCAAGAAAACACACTACCTGCCAGATAATCATCAGAAAGAAGGATCATGAATTGATATTGAAGGGCTGAAAAGTTAGGAGCAGTTTAACTTGTGAACTGTAGCTTCCCCTAGAGGTGAATTTAGATTAAACTTATTGGACTCCTTTCTTTCCTCGCGTTTGAAGTTTGGTCTGAATAGGTCACAAAAATCTGAGGTACAAGTTTTGTTTTTGTTGGTGTTTTCATGCTCATCTAAATTTTTGTGATGATTGGACAAAATGTTAGGGGAAGAAATGGGGGGGAAAAAATTAATGGTGGAAATCCAATACGGCAGAAATTAACATCATGGTATTTGCTGAACTGTCCATGACCCAAAGTATCAGAGGGAAATGTTTCTACGACGTTGCGTTGAGGAGTTGTTATTGCAAACGTATGTCCAAATTTGCTTTGTTGTTGGAGCTAGAGTGCTTGAGGAGCGCATACCAAAACAGGTGTGTACTGTAGGTAGCTAAGAATGTCATCTATCACTGTGCCAAATTTCATTTAAAAAAAAGTGTACAATTTGTTCTTTGGGCTGCCATACTCCCATATCAAAATATAATAATAATAATAATAAGAAGAAAATCTAACATTTTAATAGGGTGCCTATACACTTTCAGTGCTTGGCCCCCTAATAAGTAGACGTATTATAAAGTTTGAAATTATTTACTGTAAATGTTCCAGCCGGTCTTCACCTTCTTCCTGTGGATGGAATATGCCAGTTTCCTGTGAGGTGACCATAAATGCCAGTAGTGCGAGTCTAATATTATACACAGTGATTGACAAGTGAGCACTAAGTTATAAATATTTCTCCTCTGTAGAAATAAAGAAGGAAGTGGTTAAATTTTTCCAACCACACTATCCACACAGCCAGTCAACAGAGTCATAGACTAATCCCTGCTCTATTCGTACAGGTGAAATGTCATCAGTACTGGCCC
The DNA here is from genome assembly GCA_023630585.1 of Cranoglanis bouderius. Taxonomy (NCBI): domain Eukaryota; kingdom Metazoa; phylum Chordata; class Actinopteri; order Siluriformes; family Cranoglanididae; genus Cranoglanis; species Cranoglanis bouderius. The sequence continues at coordinate 8,624,548 of CM042569.1, read as the reverse complement.
AGTCCCTCATGTAGTGCCACCTACGGTTGTTTCCAGATTTCCTGTCAAACTGAGGAGGGAAACTCTGCATTCTTGGTTCGAGACATGACCCTCACTCACACAGAGGTAAAAAGGAAAAAAAACTGACACACTGGAGTACGCAAATGCCCTTTAATGTACTACGGTCATATGGTTTGATTTTATGGTAAAATTTTGTTTGTTTTCCATGACCTCTGTCTCTTAAAGAATGTGGGTTATTCATTATTGTTGCTTCAGACGGAGGAAAGCAGGGAGCTGACTCAGATCCAGTATTTGGCCTGGCCTGACCACGGTGTGCCTGATGACTCTACTGACTTCCTGGACTTTGTTGCTCTGGTGCGGAGTAAAAGAGCAAGAAAAGACGAGCCGGTGGTTGTCCACTGCAGGTAAAGGAACCGATTATTCATATGCTGATTATTGTGCATCAAGTACTGCAGAATAATTAAGAGTGTAAAAGTTCGTCTCAGGCAGTTCTGGCTCTGTGCTGCATGTTTAACATTGTCCACACAATGACTTCTTGGCAGATTTCCACGATTTGACCATTTTTATCCGTCCTCAAAACAGAGCCCCTGTGGCTCAGCAGAAATCTCTAATCTCTTTTTCTCACTCTCTCTTTCTCTCTCTGGCCAGCGCTGGGATTGGCCGGACGGGAGTGCTCATCACCATGGAGACAGCGATGTGTCTAATGGAGTGCAGTCAGCCTGTGTATCCGTTGGACATCGTGAGAACCATGAGGGACCAGCGGGCCATGATGATCCAGACCCCTGTGAGTCCTCTTTTGCACACTCACCCTTTGCTTATGGAGCTCCTCTCAATCATCTGTTCTTTAGCAATGAGGGGGGTGTACTCTCTTTCATAATCTGAAATGTAGATTGTGGTTTCTTTTTTGGATGTTAAATAAATTCTACACAAAAAAAGACTAGTATGAGAAAGTAGTTTTGCACATCTTTGTTCAATTTAGTCTCTGCTTATCATAAGTTTGGCTTGCGCTAAGCAGAAATGAGGCCCACTCAGTCACTTCTCCAAGAGCATATGGCTGAGTATGTTAATGGGGCAGCAGCAGCAGGGCTAATTTAGTTATGCTATGCAATGCCTTAATGAAGGCTGCCTGCCCAGAGGCTAGGAGCAGGGGATGGCATTTAATTAGACATGGGAAAAGAAAAAGAGCTGATATTCCAGACTTAAAGTGCACCAGCTCACACACTTGGACGAATACTATAATATACTGTATTAGTCACCATTTTCATTTTCTCCCCCTTTCATTTTTTTTGATACTGCCAGATTCATGTGCATCCTTAATGCATGGCAGCTCAAGCGTAACAGTCTTAAGCTGCTCACAGTGTCTCCAGTTCCTTCATGTGTATGATATTCTGTACATGTACATTTATTTTTTTCCAGAGCCAGTTTAAGTTTGTGTGTGAGGCCATTCTGAAGGTGTACGAGGAGAACCTGGCCATGCCGGCGAAGTCCACGCTGTACAAGTCTGACTAACTGGGCCGTCACCAAGCTTCACCTGCAGATCCCCAGAACCAGCACCACTGCAGGGCCTTGAAGAAGTGTGCTGAACAAAACGCTGGTTTATCACACAATGGTCTCAGGTTGTGCAAATTTTTTTTTTTTTTTTTTTTTTTTTTACACGTGATATTTATCTCCGAGCATTTTGCACCATGTCACAGGGGGAAAAAAAGAAAAGTATTCGATCTGGACAGTTATGTTTGTGGACGTTCTTCTGCTGTCACGTGGTGCTTTAATGCTTTGTAGAGCATGAGAGATAAATCATCACGCTTTAGGTCACATTCAGAGTGTGAGATCATTTGGATAAAGCACACTTTTTCAGAGCGCTGTGAAGACCCAGAGGGGACGCACTGGAAGAAAATCATTCTTGAGCCAGGATCATACATAAGACATTTAAAACCAAGCACTATTGCACTTTACACTGGCAACTGAACAATTCGCCAAGCTTCATGAAAATGGGGGAGAGAAGAGGAAAAAAAAATGGAACGAATGCTGGTACTCATAGAGAATTTGAGTGTTCAGGGTTTATATATGTTGATAATGAAAAATTTAAGATTGCTGTGTGCCATATGTAAGTATAAAAGGGCAGGCCCATGAGTGTGTGTTGCTTATATATATATATATATATATATATATATATCCACATTTTTGTAAATATTTTATTATATCTTTTCATGGGACAACACCATCAGTCAATACTGATGAAATGACACTTTGCTACAATGTAAAGTAGTGAGTGTACAGCTTGTATAACTGTAAATTTACTGTCTCCTCAAAATAACTCAACACACAGCCATTAATGTCTAAACCGCTGGCAACAAAAGTGAGTACACCCCTAAGTGAAAATGTCCAAATTTAGCCCAAAGTGTCAATATATTGTGTGGCCACCATTATTTTCCAGCACTGCCTTAACCCTGTTGGGCATGGGGTCCACCACAGCTTCACAGGTTGCCACTGGAGTCCTCTTCCACACCTCCATGACGACATCACAGAGCTGGTGGATGTTAGAGACCTTGCGCTCCTTGGTCTTGGCCACCATGCTGCAGCTCAGTTTCAGGGTGTTGGCACTCTTCTTATAGCCTAGGCCATCTTTATGTAGAGCAACAATTCTTTTTTTTCAGATCCTCAGAGAGTTCTTTGCCATGAGGTGCCATGTTGAACTTCCAGTGACCAGTATGAGAGAGTGTGAGAGCGATAACACCAAACTTAACACACCTGAGACCTTGTAACACTAATGAGTCACCGGGGAGGGAAAATGGCCAATTGGGCCAAATTTGGACATTTTCACTTAGGGGTGTACTCACTTTTGTTGCCAGCGGTTTGGACATTAATGGCTGTGTGTTGAGTTATTTTGAGGGGACAGCAAATTTACACTGTTATACAAGCTGTACACTCACTGCTTTACATTGTAGCAAAGTGTCATTTCATCAGTGTTGTCCCATGAAAAGATATAATCCAATATTTACAAAAATGTGAGGGGTGTACTCACTTTTGTGAGATACTGTGTGTGTGTGTGTGTGTGTGTGTGTGTGTGTGTGTGTGTGTGTGTGTGTGTGTGTGTACACACACACACACACACACACACATATATATATATATATATATATATATATATATATATATATATATATATATATATATATATATATATATATACACACTACACACACACACACACACATATATATATATATATATATATATATATATATATATATATATATATATATATATATATATATATATATATATATAAAATATAAAATTGTGCTCGCCTTGCTGATAGAAATTATCCACACAATGCGTTCGAGTTTTAGTAGGGATATTTATCGTGTTTTAGTTTCACTTTCCCACCCTGTCCAGTCAACAATAATGCAATTAATTCGTGCTCCTGATGCGGACAATGGCTTGTTATCTGAATTTACACACACCCCCCTTTTTCTTTCAGCATAGGTAATGAGTGCTTTTTATTTATTAGCATCCTTGATTTTATTGAAATCCACACAGTTGCCAGGAAACCTAGAGCACTTTGTTTCGTGTTACAAACCTGCAGCTTGGTATTTTCCTCCTCTCTGTAATCCTAAGCGACTGTGCTTGCTGTTTGCAACCCTCCTCTCGAATCCGACGGTGCGTCTGGATAGGGGTCGTGTCTCGTTTAGCATACATCACTCATATGTTTTAAAAGCTTAACACATAAAGCTGTCTTAAAAAGAGTATAAAGACTACTGTTGGCCTGGAGAGTGGGTGTGGGTGTGTGTGTGTGTGTGTGTGTGTGTTTGTGTGTGTGTGGGTGTGGGTGTGTGTGTGTGTGTGTGTGTGTGTGTTTGTGTGTGTGTGTGTGTGTGTGTGTGTGGATGTGGGTGTGTGTGGTGACATGGGCATGCATGGCTGTTTCCATTTGTGCCTCTTCAAGTTGCCTAAACAGCACAGCTAGTGATCACTGATCTCAGAGCAGTAAGGGCAGGGCCCCTCAGGTCAAGACTTATAAAATTGGCTTGTTATGGATAAGCTTCTGTTGACTATTATTGAGAGACCTCTAATCATCACTTTTCTCATATTTGAGGTGTGTATCTAACCGTGCTTTAAAAAGAATGATCACAGCTGCTCTTGAGGAGTTTGCCAGAAATTTCCTCAAAATAAGCTTTTAAGTTGATAAAGAGTTTATGCTCCATGAAAGGTTCAGTGGACTTTGTGCCTGATGCCGATTTTTAGATGCATTTTAGATTTGAAAAAAATTCTCTGTACATACAAGTGTGACTTGATGCTACATCAAAGGTCAAACAAAAGCGCAAAGGTACAGGAAATATCTGTGTGATAAACAGACCACATGTGCACACATCAGTGCGCAAACAGGATGAAATAAGCTGTGTGTGTGGGTGCACTTGTTCATGAGAGGTGCATCAGTGGCTGGTCTGATCACTTCCTGTCTGAAGCTGTGAGCACATATGTTGCCGTGTGCTGATATCGTGACTTAGCTAACGGCGCTCTAGTGCATATGCAACACAGCATCTGACTCCATACGTGGCCACAGCGGAGAGATCAGTGTCATCGTGACTACCTAACACTGCACTCACAAACACAGGGGGAGACTCTGCTCTGTTAACGCTGCGTTTCTACGCTATGTGTAGCTTGTGAAGAATCTGTCTGCTTTGTTTTCTGTGTGTGTGTGTGTGTGTGTGTGTGTGTGTGTGTGTGTGTGTGTGTGTGTGTGTGTGTGTGTGTATGTGTGTGCATAATGCCCTGTCTCGCTGTGTTCAGGTCTTACTGAGTCTAGCCTTAGGCACTCAACTGAATTAGCACAGTGTCTGGTTCAGGATTGGCACGTGACCTTTATGGTCCACTGCCTCTCCTGTTTCCTCAGCCTTCCTGAGACTTCCTCTTTCAGACAGAATATGCTTTGTACATGAACAGTCCCCATTTTCTGTGCTCTACCTGTTACACAAGCCCATGTGCCACCGGTCAAGTCATACCAGAGGTGTACATCGGGACTGGGAGGGACCCAACAAAAAAGTAGCAGGAGTGGCCGGACAAAGAAAGACTACGTTTATTAACATGAGAACATATTTGACGTGCTGGCTTGCTTGTGTGGGTGTTCGTTAGAAAATAGGTCAGGCAGGGCGAGATTGGTGAAACCTTCTGCAACACTGAGCAGAATTAATCAAACTTTCTGTGGGAGTAAGTGGGATTGGTCAAACTTTGGGCGGGATTGGTCAAACTTTGGGCGGGATTGGTCAAACTTTATCTGGGAGCGGGTGGGATTGATCAAAACTTCTGTGGAAGCGAGCGGGATTAGTCAAACCTTCTGAATGAGCAGGCAGGATTGGTGAAACTTTCTGCATCAGTGAGTAGGATTAATCAAACTTTCTGTTGGAGCAGGCGGGATTGATGATGCTTTCTGCAGGAGCCAGCGGGATTGGTTAAGCTTTCTACGAGCAGGATTGGACTAACTTTCTGTGGGAGTGGGCAAGATTGATAAAGCTTTCTGCGAGATTGAGAGGGATTGATCAGACTTGCTGTGGGAGTGTGAGGGATCGGTCAAAATTTCTGAGAGAGTGGGAGGGATCGGTCAAACTTTCTGCATTAGTGGGTGGGATTGATCAGACTTTCTGTGGGAGCAGGTGGGGTTGAGAAAACTTTTTGTGGGAGCGGGCAGGATTGGTGAAACGTTCTGCAAATTTGAGCCTTTTTTAAAAAAACTAGTCCCTTGCACACCTCTAGTTCACTTGCCCGGTTCAGGATGCTGCATCTCAGCCTGTGATGTGAACTCCCCACTATCTCTGCTTTGCATTTGTTTGTTTGTATGTATAGTACAAAATGGTCATGTTTGGAAGCAGGTTTCAGGACCAATTGCTACACTGTTGTTGAATGTCCAATTAGAAACAAACCCAGCAAATGATTCAGGTTTTGGTGTAGATTTTTTTTTTTTTTTTGAGAAATAAATATCAGCCTTGCTGAAAAGGACAGCACTTTTTAACAGAGAGGATCATAGAAGCTACTAAATACACAATTTAACATTTCTAAAGATGTTGACATTTATATTTATCTTTTTTTTTTCTTTCCCCTAAGTACCCCTACAAAGAAAGTTGTTAACTTGTGCCACTTGTTTTATTTTGTAAATAGTCTACAGTGTGAATATGATGTATATTAAAAATATGTTTAAATAAAAGGGAGAATGTGTGACGTTACTTTTTGTTTTGCATCAAAGTTTCATATCTATGTAATGTGTAAATAAATGGGAAAAATCTTCATATTCCTACAGGTTTCATTCAGAAGCCCTTCACTTGTCCTTTTCAATTCCTGTGTTTTATTTTCTGCTCCTCAACTATCTTTTTTTAACCCCCAAGCCCCCCCACCCTACAGATATTCATATTTTAAAGCGAGAGCCATCAAATTAGTTATGTAACTTAAGGCTATAGGCTTTTTTCCCCTGCTGGTTTACTGGGTAATGTATTCAAGGTTTTCCTCTCACTCGTCAACCAACTTTGGCCCCCTCTGCTGGAACGGCAGTAGAGAAGGACTTCGACGTGTCTGTGGGTTAATGAGATTGACCTGCATTAAAAATTCCAGGAGAGAGAGTGCAAAAGCAGAGTGGCTTAAAGGGCACTACTCTAACTACTCCTGCTGCTATTCAGAGCGTGAATCAGCTTGTGAACCTCCTGAAGCTGAGTAAACTGATAGATTTTCCGATGGTGTGTTGAATACTCCACTACAGTTTGCTTTGCTAATAGTCTTTGACAACTTCCTTTAGGGGTGTACTTCAGTAAAGGGTGTTCTTTACTTGTAATACATGTTATGTCTTAATCAAGGTGTTCAGAGCTTCACACTTTCTGTCAGATTCCTGGAGGTTCATAATACCACATATTTATCCTACCCGATTCAGCTTATATGGCCGAAGGTTTGTGGACACCTGACCATCACACTTGTGCTTTTTGACATCCCATTCCAGATTTAGTCCCCTTTTGCTGCTATAATAACTTCCACTCTTCTGGCTTTCCACTAGATTCTGGAGCATGGCTGTGGGGATTTGCATTCAGCCACAAGAGCATTAGTGAGGTCAGGTGAGGAGGTACATTTGGTGTTACAGTTCATCCCAAAGGTGTTCAGTGGGGTTGAGGTCAGGGCTCTGTGCAGGACACTCGCGTTCTTCCACTCCAACCTTGGCATGCCATGTCTTCATGGACCTCAGTGTGTGCGCAGATGCATTGACGTGCTGGAACAGGTTTGTGCCTCTTAGTTCCAGTGAAGGGAAATCATAAAACTACACCATACAAAGATATTTTATACAATTACAAGTAACAGTTTGGGGAAGGCCCACAGATGAGTATGATGGTCAGGTGTTCACTATATACTGGATCTTCCTGACCTTCATGAGATTTAAACATTTGTCATTTCTATAAAACACACCATCATTGCTTGGCTCTGTTCTACCAGATATTGTAATACCCTTTTACATCATCCCAATTTTTTTATTTTTAAAACAAAGCCACACAAATTTCCCTGCTCTTTCAGCCTTGTGATCATCAAAATTGAGTTCTGTTCCTGCTCACTGAAATGCTTTGTCAAGCCAACAATTAAATTCTAGTCACACATAAATACTGCCATTGTTGCTCCCTATTGGTTAATTAGTCGCCATTGGCATTCAGTACGTAGGAATTTGCTGGCTCACATTGCTGTTACCCAATGCTGTGAGTCAGGATGTAGTGAATGACCTCAGGCTACTTCACACTGGGCCAAAAGAACCTGTTTTTGAAACTTGGTTGGTTTCCTTCAGGTGATCAAACCTTTCTGAGTGACCAGTGGGTGGTGCTGTCAGAATGATTCATTTCAGTACTGTATGGTAGCATATGTGTCTGAGAATGGATAAAAAATAAAATGTGAGTTTGGCAGATGTGGCTAATAATATTAATAGAATGATATAGTATAGTTTATTAATATTAATAATAATAATAATAAGAAGAAGAAGAAGAAGAAGAAGAATGTTAATTATTATTATTAGACCTAATTTGCAATTCAAACCATGAATCATCACTTATTCCCAAGAGCTTTACACATAAAATTATATTAAACCATTTAACAGCTGTAATAGTGTTTTTAACACTGAAATGACTCAGTCATAGCATGTTTCCTGCCCAGTAATGACACAAAGATTTTGATTTAAAAAGGTGATTTGTATTGACAAAATGTGATTGATAGATGGGATGGGATGAGGCAGGGTGGGATGAAGTGGTGATGGGATGGAATGAAGTGGGGGTGGGATGAAGTGGGGGTGGGATGAAGTGGGGGTGGGATAGGATGGCATGAAGTGGGGGTGGGATGGGGTCTGATAGGATGGGATGAAGTGGAGGTGGGATGGGATGAAGTGGGGGTGGGGTGGGGTGGGGTGAAGTGGGGGTTGGATGGGGTCTGATCGGATGGGATGAAGTGGAGGTGGGATGGGATGAAGTGGGGGTGGGGTGGGGTGGGGTGAAGTGGGGGTGGGGTGGGGTCTGATAGGATGGGATGAGATGGGGTGGGATGGGATGAAGTGGGGGTGGGGTGGGGTGGGGTGAAGTGGGGGTGGGGTGGGATGAAGTGGGGGTGGGGGTGGGGTGGGATGGAGTGGGGGTGGGATAGGATGAGATGAAGTGGGGGTGGGATGGGGTGACATAGGATGGGATGAAGTGGAGGAGGGGTGGGATGGGATGGGGTGGGATGGGACGAAGTGGGGGTGGGGTGAAGTGGGGATGAGATGGGGTTGGATTGGAGGGATAGAGGAACAGTAGCTCAATATTTAATGTCCTGCCTAAGCTAGTGACTGGAATTCTGCGAGAGAATAATAATAATAAGAAGAAGAAGAAGAAGTCGACAAATACTAATTAACATTCCTTATTCCCAACACGTGCCCTTTAAATGCAAATTCACTCGTTGGGATTTATATGACGTCATTTCCTGACGAGGGGGAGAAAACACTCCTACATCTTTGGGACTTGGGGAAATTAGGTTGAAGTTTGTATTATCTCTGTGGGGAAGCGCTGTATTAGTGGGAGGCTGAGTGCTGGAATGGCGGACTGCAGGCGCAGCGCGGTGCTGTGAGAGGATTGTGTTTTTCTCCGGGACTGAGACAAGCCGCTGCTGTGAGTACCGCTTTGTCTCCGTATCTCTGGATCAACAAGTGGAATCGCCGTGGGCTGCTATGGCGATATTTCTCCCCACCCGTACTCCGGCAAAATCCCGCCTCCTCTGCCGCGATTGGCTAGGAGGGTCCGTGTTTGAGCGCTAGGATTGGTTGGATCGTTCTGTGGGGAACCTATTAGCCAATCATCGCGCAGGAGGCGGGTCTATCGTAGTACGGTTGGGGAAAAAAATAACACGCTTTGTATTAAACAGGTCGAGCGCTTTACTGTCCGAGAAGGCTCAGTAAGCCGCTATGTAGTGAACTGTGGGCGAACACATTTAATTCTAGTAAATTACATAAAAATTAAATGTAGTTATTTGTTTTTGGAATTCACGGCAGCGTGCCAAGTATTGATTTAGCATTTCTGCTATAGCTCACTGATTTATCTAGTGCGCAGAAATGCAATGTTTATTGAAATATTAACCTCATCCTTAGTTATTTGTTCTTATAGAGAAAACATTAAATCTGGTTTGTGTGATATTTGCTTGTAGAAAATGGATGCTTGTTTGTGCGCACTGTGGATGGCAGGTGTAACCTTTTGTTGTACAGGTTCATTTCTTCAGCTGGTTAATAATACCCGTATGAGGAGGATAAAAGCCCAGGAGCAGCAGGTTGGGCAAAATTAAAAACCCTGACGTGTTTTGCAGAGAGACAGATTTCAGGTACATTACACACAGAGTTCCTACTGTCCCTCCATGGGACATGGAGAAAAGCACACTTAAAAAAAAAAAGAAAGAAAGAAAAAAAAAAGTAGTTAGAAGTCTCCAGTGGATACTTGAAACTAATTTGCATATTTATTGCATCATCATGATAATTTGCATATAAATCCTGTTGCATCGTTTTTTGAAGATACTTAAAAATAGAATAGAATTTCAAAATTAATAGATTCTAACTTATTTTTTAACGAAAGAATTCTGTAGTCACGGCACCACAAACTATCTATTTATGTGCTTGCAAAGTACTATAATTTCTAGCAAGAACGCAGACTAAGAAGAGTGAGTAGTCAGGAAATATGAGAAGTCAGGAAGAATGAGTAGTCAGTGATTGGACATTGAGAAACAATGGTCAGTGATTGGACGTTGGGAAGCCGTGATCGGTGATTGGCCGTGATCAGTGATTGGACGTTGGGAAGCCGTGATCAGCCATTGGACGTTGGGAAGCCGTGATCAGCGATTGGGCATTGGGAAGCAGTGATTGGGCATTGGGAAACAATGCTGATCAGTGATTGTTGTGATTGGTTGCATCAGTGCTAACAAAGTTGCTGTCAGTATTAGGTATCTCATCTGTGACTGAACGTGAGCAAAACTACATGTACTTCAAATTTTTGTCATTTTATATGCACTATTTTAGTGTAGCAGTATTATCTGTGGTAATGGTGAGTACTTTGCGTTTTTGTTTGTTTGTTTGTTTGTTTGTTTAAGGTGGTGATCCCCCTCGGGTTTTTTTATATTTCCTGAAACCCAAATGACTCATTATATAGCTACATATGGTTACTTAAAAATATAAATAATGCCTTCTCAAAGTAGAAATCTTTATTCCAGCCCAGTGTAGGGCACTTGTATATGGAGGTGGGGAAATTCACATTCTTCTCGTATCGTCTCCCACAGGTTGGACCACATTAGAGCACAGTCATGCTGAGTTTCCTGCGGCGGACTCTGGGCCGGCGCTCTGGCCATAAGCATGCTGAGAAAGCTCGGCTCCGGGAAGCCCAGCGTGCACAAACTCACATCCCTGCAGCTGGAGATGCCACGTCCATTATCACTTGCAGAGTGTCGCTGCTGGATGGCACGGATGTCAGTGTCGACTTGCCGGTAAGGACCTTTATGTTTGCAGTCCAACACAGGTTAGTGATTTTGCTGCACTGACAGTTCATCACCAGGTAGGTGATTTAGTAGCTGTGTTGGAGAAGGAAAACACTGAACTGTGATGAGGTAGTGATCCCAGAGTCTAGTCTGTGTTTCCTGATCGCCCAGTTTGGAAACTGTATCTTTATATGCTAACTTAAGGAATACCCAGTATGCTTTTGTGTTGATAAGTGAGTAAAGTTCTTGCAGGGCCAGTTGGATTGCTTTGGATTGTTTTGGATTGCTGATTGCACAGGTATATCTGGCTCATGCAGTTCACGCTGACTCATTATTTAATAAATGAACTGTCACAAGTTCTAGAAAAGTGCTAAGCTTCTGCCTTATCAGAAATATGTCCCCCACCCCATATTGGCCAATGGCTGCCTCAGTCAATGAGTATTGAAACTCACCGTCAGGCCTTTTCCCCCCAATACGTTTTTAGTTAAACTTTCCATATCCGTGCTATTTTGGCTAAAAGGGTGTTTAAAGTTGAACATGAACAATAACAGTTTTTTGTGGAACACAGTGAATCTGTGAAGTTGTTTTCTTCTTACCCACATCATTGCCTGAAGCAAGAAAGGTTCTTGAAAACTGGTTCTGAACTTTGATGAGTCTGCTCCATAAATTCAACATGCTTCTGACAGGAGTAGGGCGGTGGTTGTTTAGTATTTTTATGATTTAAATGACTGTTGTAGGAATGTTTACTGTTTTTGTGGTGTACAGCTTCAGCATTTTAAAGGAAGCCATTTAGCCTTTAGTGTCATTCATTAGTATTCAGGCCTGTTTGCATTTTCCTCATTTTGTTGCCATTTCCCCCTTACCAACCTATCAAAATACTGCTGCTTTTAATAAAACAAAACTTATAATGATGCGTATATATATATAGTGTATAGTGAGTTACAGTGATGTATATAGTTTGGGAAACTATATACGAATCCCACATGACTCCTTAATATGCTCCCTAATATACAGACTTACTAATAATATCTATTACATTGGGGATAATTTGGAAAGGCACACCTTTGTCCAAAAAAAAAAAAACAAACCATGAGGGCAAAGGAGTTGTCTGTAGGTCTTGGAGACAGCACAGGTATGGGGAAGTGCAAAAAAAACAACAACCCAAAAACAGTGAAATCTCCTAGTGCTGGCCAAATGTTGGAAAAGGGCTTTAGTCAAGGGGATGACAAAGAACCTGAAAGTCGTTGTGTGGTTCTTTGTGGAGATGAGACAGCCTGTTGGAAAGACAACCAGCTCTGCATCACTTCCACCAGTCAGAGCTTTATGTTGGCCTGCTAGATGAAAGCATATTTCGTCTAGCAACATCCAGTCCTTTAGGCACCTACAGAGGCAGCAACATCCAGTCCTTTAGGCACCTACAGATTTTCAGGCCATGAGAAACAAGGTTCTAATAAAACTGAACTCTTTGCATCTGGTAGAAACCAGTTAATTCCTTAAGTCATTCACCTTCAATTAGCGCTTCATCCTGGCCAGGGCACAATATAATCCTGGCACCATGTACACACACTTATTCACACCTAGGGGCAGTTTTGGTGTAACCAGTCCACCTACGGGCATGTTTCTGGATAGTGGGAGGAGACTAGAGACCTGGAGTATCCTGACCTGTAGATTGAACTGCTGTAGCAACCTTTGGAACAGTTCATCACCTGGCAAATCTGACCCTATGGCGAAGCATGGTGGTGATGGCATCAAGCTATGGGGATATATATAAATAAATAAAAATTAGCAGCATGGGCAGGGAAGTTTGTTTGAGGGGCAGATGAATTTGCCCACACTCAAAACAGACACAAGGAAGACATTGCAGGAGTGGTCTTGGTAAAAGTCTGTGATTGTCGTTGAGTGCCATGGACTTGAACCTGATGACCAAGTTTGGAAAAACCTGAAAATTACGTTACTGCAACACACTGCATCCGGTTTAGCGGTGGAAAAATAAAACAAGATATGGAGTGTTTTGACTCAGGATTTCTTTCTTGATCATGGGTCTGGATTGCAAATAGCTTTTAATTACGTATGAAAATTTGTAGCTGTTGGTTTCCATGTATATGTGTTTAAGTGTTGAAGGGCAGAATGCAATTAAAGATTCAACATGTGAGCTAATGAATGGGTGAGGCAGCTCTGTATCGCGTCATAATCATTGAGCTATGGCTTGGACAGTTGCGTGTCATACAGTATAACGAACATAATACCACAATCCACTTGAACACCCAGCCATGTGATTGGCTCCATTCACTGTGTACCCAGTGACTGCTGACCTTTCAACTTCTTTTGCACTTGTTTACTATGATCACTCACTGGCAAGTTTATTAAGAACACCATACTAATAATGGGCTCTCAGATCTTTCAGATTAACCTCAATTGTTCTTGGCCTGGATTCCACAAGGTGTTGGAAACATTCCTCTGAGATTTTGTTCCATGTTGATATGATCTCCCGTTCTAGCACACCCTAAAGGTGCTCTATTGGATTCAGTTCTTTTTTTTGTTTTTCACACCATTTTGTGCAAACTCCGAAGACTGTTGTGCATGCAGTTTCCAGGAGATCAGCAGTTTCTGAAATACTCAAAACAGCCTATCCGACACTCACAACCCACAGTCAAACACAAGGTCAAGGTCATGGAGATCACATTTTCCCCCATTCTGCTGTATGATGTGAACATTAACTGAAGTTCTTGACCTGTATCTGCATGACTTTATGCACTGTGATGCTTTATGCACACATGATCGGCTGATTGATAATTCCATGTATGTCCAGTGAGAGTTTACACTGACCGTCCTTCCAGCCCATTTCTGTATTTCTTTAAGGTGGTCCCCATACCAATGAAGCTGAATAACCGTGGTGTAGCTGGAGTAATGCTGCTGCTTCAGGAGTTCTAGGTTAAGCAGTCTACTGTACAGCTGTGGTGTTGGAAACTATAGAGAGCTAAAACAGTGTGTGGGTGCGTGTTCCAGTCTGTAGATAGGAATCTTAAGGAGTTACTCTTTAATCGGACATAAAGTCTCTGGTCTGATAAGACAGCCATTTGTCTAGACAGTTTGTTTTGTTAGGCAGCTGATTTATTAGGAGGCAGCACTAGCTCAGTGTTGGACCACTGATCAGAAGGTTGTGAGTTCAAATCCCAGCACCATCAAGCCACCACTGTTGGGCCCTTGAGCAAGGCCCTTAACCTTCAATTGCTCAGATGTATAAATGAAATAAATGTAAGTCGCTCTGTATAAAGGCGTCTGCCAAATGTCATAAATGTAAATGTTAGTCTTTTAGCATTATTCACACTGAGTCATATTTAGTACTATGTGTGTGATACAATCTCCAGCAGTAAAGCTTTTCAGTCTCATGTGTGTTAATAACAGGGTTACGTGGTGGTGTTATTCTTCTAACTTTCAAGCAAATATAATTTCTTTAACCAGGACTTGATCCTGGACTAATATTTCTTTTAACCAGTCGTCGCCCTCCACTGCTTCCAGACGCGACGTTTGGAAGTTTAATTTGGCGCTCTGCATTACAGTTTATCAAAAATGAACAAGTGTTTTGGAGAAAGTTTTTGTTTTGGAAGCTACATAGTATGTTGACTAGCTGACCTCATTTTTGCTAGCTGTGTACCCAAACTACAAATTATGGCCAAAAAATCGTAGTTTATGTTCATGAATTGAGATGCAGAGCCACAGAATAAGCTTTGCTGTCTGAGAAGTGTCTGAAACAGTGGGTGATGCACATTGATGGCATTAGATGGCAGTAATTTGTTTCAAAGAATGGGATATAGATCCAGGAATATGGGGTAGAAATCACTTTCATTGCCTTGACAAAGATGGTTGACTGGAGACTTATTCTGAAGTGAAATCTAGAGCTACACAGTGGCATACACTGATGACATCTGAGTTGGTTAAAAGTGATGTTGATCCAGCAGATCTCCTACCTGAGGAAATCACATTCAGCGATTGTTTTACATCCTTTACCAAAGTGCCCAAGGGCTGAAAAGGACTCATTTTGAAGCTGTGCATAGAAGCTCATACACCCACTTGTTTCAGGACATCTAAATCTGTTTTCACTCGCTTTATACTCAAAGCAGAGTTCTTGGGGTGTCTCTTGTTTTGAGATTCCTTTTAATCTATAATGGAGAAGATACTGAACCTTAGGCTGGAAGTACTGAATGCTCCAGTGAAATGTTCACTATGAAAGTTAAAGTAAATGGTTGATAATGGGTTCCTCTTGGCTATAACTGTGAGAACAGGAAATGGAGCAGTTGACGATGGATTGTGCAGTGATTGTGGTCTGTTCATATTCAACTGTCAGCAAATAAATACAAGACAAAATGATAATGAGTAACACAGGCTAGTCTCATTGAATAAACCTGCCAGCTTTTTTTTTTGAGGCTTTTTTTAGGCAGCATGCCCCATTATTTAAACATGATTTCCGGTTATCAGACATTAGTCTTCATGAGTTGAAGTTAATACCTTTGTTTAATCACACCAGTATGAGATCAGTGTGCTTTCTAAAAAGGCTTAAGTCCTGCAACAGACTTGATGTCACTGAAAAATGCGCTCATTATTAATCTCTCTGCTTCATTGCCCTGTGAAATCCAAGCAATAAAGTGAGAATGTAGTGCTGAATTCCCAGTTAATGTAAGTTAAATATCCTTATGAAATGTCATTGTTAATAAGCTGAATTGTAGCATAGTGCTGTTGAATTCTTAAATCTGATTGGTCAGGAGCTGTTGATTTTGATTTGTTTGTTTTTTTAAAAAAAAAAAAATTATTTATTTATACAGTAGTGCTAGCTATGAATCAGCTCATGCACAGGGACTTAAACGGCAAATGCTCCACATAATCTAAGGCTGTTAATAAAAAAGATTTAAAAATGTACAAGAATTGTACAATTCTAAATATGTTTTCTGTATTTAACATTTTTGGGAAGAGTCTCAAGTGTCAGCGCTTTGTAACAGTCAGTAATTTTTCTTTTGGACGAAGCACTTTGCAGTTTCAGCTTTCGCTGTAGCACTTTTGCCGTACTAAGGAGTCCCTCCAGGATTTTGCGATGTTGCAGTCACAGAAATGAATGCAAAATCAAGCAAAATCCACAATATTCTGAGGAGCTTGCAATTTTTCTAAATTACCGCAGATTTTCCGCAGATTTTGGCCAAGACGCGTCCTGTGACGTCATCACAACGCGCATTCGGTCAAAGCACTCTTCGATTCACGTGCGTCGAACATAAGTACAGCTAAAAAGGTCTCATTTACCAACAAACATCACTGTGAAAGACCGTGCAAACAATTTATTGCAATTGCAATTTCGCCAATTCAAGTAGCCAGAAAAAGCCACAAAAAACTCCATAAATTGCATCACAAATTTTTTTAAAAAGCCGCAGCGAAATCACGTATTTTTGCCTGCAACAATCTCAAAAAATCTCAACGAAATCCTGTATGGACTGATTAACTTAAAGAGAGGGATAAAAATGAGACTGATGAGAGAACAACTGTTTATAGCCGTTACAATTTTAATGCTAACAGGAACTAACTTATCTCATGGACATTCCACAACATTAAATATAGCTATAATCTGATCAAATGTCCTTAATATAATAATTTAAAAAATGTATAAAAACATCACTTTGCTATAAGAGAAAACACTTTGGATCATGATTTTATTGGGGGGAAAAAACTCGGTGGTGGTAAATATAATTCTTATTTGTGTAAGTGTTTATTATTTTCTTCTAACAGCCCGTTCTATGTTTTCTCTAAACCCGAGTAGTGTTTTAGGAATTTAGGATTTTAGGATTTTAGTGTTAGGAAGTTTTGTTTTCCAGGTTGGTTAAAGAATTACAGGGTCCATTTCTGCTTGACCTGCTGGTTGCACTTAAATCAGATTGAATGAATTGAGTCAGCGATTCACAGCCCAAGAGCTCATAAGTTGAACTTGCCAGCACAGCTCTATAGATCCCATCAGTCTGCCATTTGTTGAAAGGGAGAGCCCTTCTTCAGCCTAGGGACATGCAGAAAAGAAATAAAAGCCCGCCTGTAAATATCTCCAGCTGCACAAACATTTACTGTCTTTCCTGTGTATCTTAAAGGCGTCACTTCTCAAAGGGTTTCCATGGGAGACATCTAAAGTACCCTTAAATGCCACATCACTACCCCTCACCCAGTATGTGGTTGGCTCCACAGCGCACCCATGATTCACTAATTTGACGTCTCATCGTTCTTCAGAAGAGGAACCCAGTCACATTTGAGGCTCCAGCATTCATAGGACATGGCAGTGAGAGCTGTATTTCTTCAGTCTCTACCCTCCTGATGACCTGCACGCAGGAAGCAGGCTGAGGAATGTAGCTGTGCCTCGGAAAGCCAGATCGCTAGAAAGACCTCAGCAGAACAATGTGAACTGGGAGTGTGTGGCTCACTGGAGTGCACAATGGGCCCTTTGTGTGAATTCCTGCAGGCACGCCGAGATGCTTTATACACGATGCCAACTCTCTGGGGCCTGGACGAGCATCTTGCACCGTCGGTTCAGGAACAGCACGAATCCACAGACCCCCAGCTTCACAAGCAGCACCCAAACTCATTACCTCAAGCAACCTAGATACGGACAGTTACACCTCATCAGCCTATCTTTTTTTAAAATTTTATTTTCTCCATCTTGAAGTTATGAAACAACAAAAAAACATGCAAATTGTCATGTTGCCAATCCTTAGATTAAAAATAAATAAATAAATAAATAATAAATAAAGGAAAAGCTTTACTGTTAACTGTTACAGAGCACGGACACTGGAGACTCCTTACAAAAAAACCTCAGCAAATTAACTCCTGACCAATCAGATTAAAGAATTCAACAGCACAGTGATATAAATGAAAATAATTTACAGGTCTAACACCTGGTGAGCACTGGGCAGAATTCATCTTGTAATAACATTTTGTTCAGGATTCTGAAAGTAGCTGGTGATTTGGAGAATTTCGATTACACAGTCCATGTGAAATTTCTTCTTTTTTTTTTTTTTCTTTCCTTGACTGTACAGGCTGCGACTCTTTTGTCTGAGTCAGTGAAGGTGTGCTAGCTCAGGAATTCATGGTCTATAATTATTACCAGAAAGCTTAAAGTTCAAATCCCAATACTGCTGGAGACCTACTGTCGGGTTGTCAACCCTAAACTGCTCAGCTGTTTGCTTTTAGATATCTACCAAATGTTAACATTAGAGGTTGAACGATTGATCGGTTTTCCAATTGCCAATCGGCACAGATAACCGATTGCTGGAACTATCGGTTATCGGCAAAAATCCACATAGATAATTGCTCCCGGTTGCATCCGTTGCGGAAGCGGCTGAGAAAGGTCTAAGCACGAGTACGAGAAAGTACGAGAGCGGCCTCTAGAGGCCAAATAAAAGCAGATTTTGTTGTGTTATTTGAAGTGTTTTTTTTATTCATTTTGGATGTCTCTATTATTATTATTATATTGTTATTTGAAGTGTTACTTTTTGGTTCAGTTTGGATGTATATCTTTTATTTACTTAAATATTTATTAATACTTGATTATATATTATTGATATATTTATTTCATTTAAAAACATACAGTACATTCTCATGGTACAGTCAGTACTATTTATTTTTGTAATAAATTTCAGCAATATTTTACTTTCAGTATCAATTTGAAAAACTATCGGTTGATTAATCGGTTATCAGCAGGTACCGCCCAACTTGGTTATCGGTATCGGTACAATCCACTATCGGTCGACCTCTGGTTTACATGTCGATGTCTAACAAGGCAGTGTACATAGTGTCTGTGTGTGTCCCTGAGGGTCTCTGTGTATGAGCAGAAGTAAGAGCAGCATGACCAGGAGAGAGGGAGTGGCTGGTACAGCTCTTCCCCAGGCCCAGCTTGATCCAAAAATTTTTTTTTTTTTTTTTTTTGTACAAGCAGCATAGTTGAGGATTTGCCTTAAGTAGTGTTTATAAAAGCCTTCTGATGTATTGCAGTTTGGAACTCTTTCAAAACAGGAACATGTAACAACTTTAAAAAAAAAAACAGTGCTTTCTCGCAGTTCTGAGTGTATATATCATTTTCATTGTAAACTGTCTGAAGGTCACGACTCTTCTTTCATCGATGATGAATGTAATAAACAAGGCCTTATTCTTCAAAGATGAAGTCTGAAGCTGCTTCATGTCTCAACAGAAAAAAGCCAAAGGTGAGGAGCTGTTTGACCAGATCATGTATCACCTGGATATCATTGAGAAGGATTACTTTGGCCTGCGCTTCATGGACTCCGCACAAGTGCCGGTAAGAGCCGCATCTGTCATATCTGACAAAATGGTCATGAAGGTGTCGGTTCTAATATTAGTTACGATATAAACACCCTGAAGTTGAATATTTTGCTATAACGGCATATTATAATATAGTATTTTATTCCTTTTATGCCACAACAATTTGTCAAGAATTGCATTTTAAGAAAATTTAGTTTATTGTTTATTAAGTTTAATAATGTTTAACCTCTGCAAAACAAGTTAATTCCTGTTATCGCTTACATTACTGCAGATATAAACAGTCATTCCCTCACAAGCCTCTCTCTTTCTCTCTCTTTCTTTCTTCCTTCGTTCTCTTTCTTTCTTTCTTTCTTCCTTCTCTCGCTCTCTTTCCTTCTTTCTTCCTTTGTTCTCTCTCTCTCTCTCTCTCTCTCTCTCTCTCTTTCTTCCTTCCTTCTCTCTTTCTCTCTCTCTCTCTCTCTCTCCCCTCCATCCTTTCTTTCTTCCTTTCTTCCTTTCTTTCTTCCTTCCTTCCTTTCTTTCTTCCTTCCTTCCTTCCTTTCTTTCTTCCTTCCTTCCTTTCTTTCTTCTCTCTCTCTTTCTTTCTTTTAGTTCCTTCTTTCCACCTTTTTCTTCCTTATTTCTCTCTCCCTCTCCCTTCCATCCTTTCTTTCTTTCCTCCTTCTCTCTCTCTTTCTTCCTTTCTTTCCTTCCTTCCTTCCCTCTCTCTCTCTGCTTCCTTCCTTCCTTTCTTCCTTTCTTTATTTCTCCTCTCTCTCTCTCTCTCTCTTTCTCTCTCTCTAAGACCAACACTGGAGACTCCATTTATTTGATTGTTGACAATCCGCTCCACATGTTGAACTACTAGCAGCCGGAACTACTGAGCTGTTCTGTTACAGACAATTAATCAACACCTTCTGAACAATCAGAACCAAAATCAACAGAGCTGTTGTGTAATGATGTCAGAGGTTATGCAGAGCATCTTTTATAATGTAGAGGCTTATAATGCTTGATGCAGATATTGGGGGAAAATACAAAACAAATGAGGTAACACATCAGTTCATAGTTAAAGAGTGTGTTAGATGGAATGGGGAGAGGGGGAGAGGGAGAGAGAGAGGGAGGAAAGACTGATGAGAGGAATGTGGGGGAGAGGAGACTGAGACCTTCAATTCTTCCATCAGCTCAAGTTCTCTCTTCCTCTCCCTCTGTCTCTCTATCTATCTCTCGATCTCTCCGTCTCTCTCTTTGCCTTCTACTCTACTCATGTGTCAGCACAGATCCTGGTTCCTCAGTAATTCTTTGTCACCTTCTCACAAGCCGGATTGAAGGCTAGTCTTAAATCAGTTCTTCTTAAAATAGATTTCTGTTTTTCTTTTTTAACATCAGTCTGCAAGCACGTTTATATTGTTAATGTCATGTGCAGAATGTTTCTGTCATTCTGATCCTGATCTGACGCACTGAAGTCTGATTGTTTATATCTTTGCAGCACTGGTTGGATGTGACAAAAAGCATTAAAAAGCAAGTCAAAAGTAAGTTGTCTGCACCGTCTCTGGAACATCATTTTTTTATTATTATTTCCTTTTTATTATGTCCTGTGCTTGCATTCGAATGGCTCATACTCTTGTGGAGGAATAAAAAAAAACACTAGGCTGGAACATGTGCCTGTAGGAGCAGCGAGCTGTGTGTGAATGAAGAGAACAAGCTGGGCTTCTTACAGGAAACTCTCTGACTTCTCTTTACGTCCATCAGCCCTCATCATGAGTCTGATTTCTAGCCCCTTTTGTTTTTATAAGTCCTGCCCTGAGCTCATTTGTCACGTCATGTCAAGTATAAAGAGTTTAGCAGTTTGCCTGCCTACAAGTGTGTGTGAGTTTATTAAGGATTTAAAAAGTTGGTTTGTATTTATTGTTTCCTAAAAAATGTAATGTTATCCTTCATACCTTTAAACTCTGAATATATTAACGTGCATTTTTATGTTGGATAGCATCTATTCATTCATCTATCTATCTATCTATGTATCTATCTATCTTTCTTTCTTTCTCTCTCTCTCTCTCTCTCTCTCTCTCTTTTCTTCATTTTAATAGGATAGATGTGTCATTGTGATTGAAACAGGAAAATTATTTAATTAATTATTCAAACAAAAGTAAACAATTGTAAAGAATCATTTTTAGTTGCCTTCCTGCTTCTGACTTGTTCTCTGTTTGTCTTCTGTGCTTCAGTCGGTCCTCCGTATTGTCTCCACTTGCGGGTTAAGTTTTATTCCTCCGAGCCCAACAACCTACACGAGGAGTTAACACGGTGTGTTCCTGCTCTACTTTCACTTTAAAATAACGTTTAAGTGCAAAATGGGCTTCCAGACTGAGCGTTTCTGACTCTTTCACAGATACCTGTTTGTGCTGCAGCTGAAGCAGGACATCCTCAGCGGCAAGTAAGCAAAAGCCTTCAGATGTTTTACTGTATTTTCTTTAAAACACTTTCCCTGTACTGCTGCCTACTTTATTTCTGAATAACCCTGTAGTGTTGAGATTGCTGCATTAATTTGCTTGTTTTCTGTCGTGCATGTGTTGGTGTAATCAGTATGTCGAGCTTCTCAGGGGGAAAATGTTTTAGCACTGGAATTAAATTATTTACATCCATAAGAAATGTTTGGGTAATTTTTCAGTACCAGATGTCTCTCTTTTTATGATGTGTTTGTTTTCCTCTATTTAATCATAATTAGAGGACTGTGTTGCCTTAACATTTTAATGCACTCTAAATTATTCATGCTATGACATGCATACTTGGCATGCTAATATGACTTTGGCTTTAAAACCCCTGCAGAAGTGATGTCAGAGGCTTAGGCAGGTAGCTAAGAGAAAGAAAAATCATTTATTTATTTCTTCTTTCTTTCTTTACTTTATTTATTAAGCACAATTAAACACAACAACAGTTGCCAAATGTGCTGTACAAAGATAAAAATAATATACAGTGCCCTCCACTAATATTGGCACCCTGCGTAAATATAAGCAAAGAAAGCAGTGAAAAATTGTCTTTATTGTTTAACCTTTTGATTTTTTTGTTAAAATTCACAAAAATATTCTGCTCTCATGGATATCAAACAATTGCAAACAAAACACAGGTTTATAAAAAAAAAAAAAAATCTTTGTTAAATATAGGTGTGCAACAATTATTGGCACCCCATGAATTCATATGAGAAAAAGTATATTTGCATTGAATTTTACATATTTTCTAGAAGACCTGGGTGTCTAGGAACAGGAAATTGTTCAACCATGACTTCCTGTTTCACAGGGGTATAAATATGAGGTAACACAAAAGCCAAATTCCCTTAGACATTCATAACAATGGGTAAGACCGAGGAATATAGCTGTGATGTGCGGCAAAAGGTTGTTGAGCTTCACAAAATGGGAAGTGGCTATAAGCAAATAGCACAAGCATTGAAAATGTCAATTTCCAACAATCAGGGCAATAATTAAGAAGTTCCAGTCAACTGGAAATGTTATGAATCAACCTGGAATTGGACGTGTGTCTATATTGTCTCAATGCACTTGAAGAGGATGGTTCGAGTGGCCAAAAAATCTCCAAGGATCACAGCTGGAGAATTGCAGAAGTTAGTTGCGTCTTGGGGTCAGAAAGTCTCCAAAACTACAATCCAAATCAAGGTCTTCAGTTTGCCGGACACTACTGTAACTTCAAATGGGATCGGGTTCTATGGTCAGATGAAACCAAAATAGAGCAATAAATATTATTTAAAATATTTTGGCAATAAACACCAGAGGTGGTTTTGGCGCACACAGAGAGGTAGCCATATGGAAAAGTATCTCATGCCCACGGTTAAATATGGTGGTGGCTCTTTAATGTTTTGGGGCTGTTTTTCTGTCAGAGGACCTGGACATTTTGTTAGGATACATGGCATCATGAACTCTATCAAATATCAACAGATATTAAATGAACATCTGACTGCCTCTGCCATAAAGCTTAAAATGGGCCATGGTTGGATCTTCCAGCAGGACAATGATCCAACACATACATCAAAATCAACACAAAAATGCTTTACTGACCACAAAATCAAGGTCCTGCCCTGGCCATCCCAATCCCCTGACTTGAAACCCATAGAAAACCTGTGGGGTGAACTGACGAGGAGAGTCCACCAGCATGGACCTCGAAATTTGAAGGTTCTTTAGAGATTCTATATGGAGGAATGGTCTCAGATTCCTTGCCATGTATTCTCCAACCTCATCAGGCATTATAGGAGAAGACACAGAGCTGTTATCTTGGCAAAGGGAGGTAGCACAAAGTATTGACTAAAAGGGTGCCAGTAATTGTTGCACACCTATATTTAACAAGGATTTTTTGTTTGATAAATCTGTTATGTTTGCCATTGTTTGATATCCATGAGAGCAGAGTATTTTTTTCTGAATTTCTTTTAACAAAAGATCAAAAGGTTAAACAATAAAGACAATTTTTCACAGCCTTCTTTGCTCATATTTACCAAGGGTGCCAATATTAGTGGAGGGCACTGTATATAACAAATATGAAATTGAAATATCCAACATGCCTCAACTATCAATTTCCCACCTCATAATGTAGCATGATATTTGGTTAATGCACTTTGGGGGGAAAAATCATTCACAGGAATATGAAGCTAAAAAAACTGTGTTGTGATTAAACTCAGGTTAGAATGTCCCTTCGATATAGCGGTGGAACTGGCAGCCTTCTCTCTGCAGGGTAAGTCAAGACAGGAAATGCTGTATGAATTGAATTTCTTTGATTGAGAAAAGGTAAAAACTGACCATAGGGACCGTTTAGTTTGAAAGAGTGTGAAAGAGTATAATTCATCTTCAAAAACCCTTCAAATTTAGATCGAACAGTGAGGAAGCTATTGAAGAAAAACTGTTTGGATCAATTCCAAAATGTAATCACTTCATCTGCTGGTTACAGTGATAATCCCATATAAATTGTACAAATATTCAATCATTTGTTCTTGAGATACCGCACTAGAGAATAACACATGGACAGACTAAAGGACCGATGGCAAAAATTGTAGATTTGGACCATGAGTTCCTGAATATTAATGTGTAAGTAACATCTCTGTTTGGCAAACAGGGAGGAAACTATAGAAGGAAAATTATTTCAGACATTTGAACTTGCTGTGACCTTGAGAATCAGATTGAGAATCTCGGACGGTTGGACTCGCACACGGGCACACGCATGGACGGATAGAAGTGTGGACAACCCCAAAACCTAACTCCTCCACCCCGTAGTGACAGAGGCATAATAAGAGCATTTTTCCCCAGTTAAAAAAAAAAAAAGTCACCAGTTCTTCAAAACAGGAAGTGACTGAAGTGATAGTAATGAATTTACAGTTTGGAATGAATTTATGCGAAAGCAAGGAAACTCCGCAATATTCGGAGGAGCTTGCGATTTTTAAAAATTACCGCAGATTTGGGCCAAGGCGCGTCGTGACATCATCGAATTCACGCATTCAGCCAACGCCCTGTTCAGTTCACGTGTGTCGAACGCGAGTACAGCTAAAAGGTCTCGTTTACCAACAAGCATCACTGTGAAAGACTGAAATTTCGTGCAATTGCAATTTCACCAATTCAAGTAGTCTTCCGCAAAAAAAAGCACAAAAAACTCTGCAAATTGCATCTCAAATATTTTAAAAAGCCGCAGCAAAATCGATTGTTTTTGGCTGCGACAATCACAAATAAACTCCTGTATGGACTGATTATTGTACATTCCTCATGTTTTCCCCCAGAGATAGTAGGAATAAGCTGTGTTTGATTGGCCAGTGAACTTGTATCACTTGTGAAATCAAACTTGGTTTAATGTTTTGATAGTAGTGTTGTGGAAGACATATTCAGACTTGATCTACATGCAGTCATAGTGTAACACTTGTTTGTTTAGAATGCAAACTTGACTCCATATCAGGTTTTTTTTTTCCTTTTCTTTTTTTAATCGCAGCTCATTTGCAGAGTGCAATCTATGTGGGAACGGAGCATGTGGCTTCTTTAATCCTCTTTACTATGCAGTGTAGGAGTGTCCTCACTGACACTGGAAGCTGTGTGTACACTGATCAGAGCAAGCTCAGCAGACCCTCCCCTTTCCCTTCCTCTGCCATGTTCTGCTTTTGCCGGCCAAAATGTGGGGAAATGCACAATGAAAACACGCTTGGAAAAGATATTGCACATTTTGTAGATTCCTGCTAATGCAGAACAGCAGGATAGACACGTCATTACTGTGGATTAACTGCTGAACAAGGGCAGTGAGTCTCCACTGAGGAATGTCTTTAAGAGACTCAACAGTTTTATATTTGGGGAATAATACATCATTAATATAGGATGAAATTTGCATTTCATATGTCAATACGATGTTCCTTCTGTTTCTCTTTTTCTTGATGTCCCTCTCGGGAATCACTCATTTTCTTTCTCTCTCTCTCTCTCTCTCTCTCTCTCTCTCTCGTCTCTCCTAACCTTCGTCTCCGGTTTCTAGCTCTTTGTTTGCCAGCTTGTTAGGGCAGCGTTGGGAAGAAAGGCCCCCTAATCCAGAACCCAACTCTTCATCCAGCACCGTGACACATTCACACACTGTACTCTGGTTGTCCAAAAATCGCTCATTATTGTAGGATTTTTGGAAGCAAATAGATTTTATACACCTGCAGTAAAATGTAAAAAGCTAGTTCATGACAGTTTTCTTCATAATAAACCTCTTGGGACTATACTGTACAGCATAACTGATCATCCATCTGTTGTATTGTTTAATGCATCTTATATTTGTCAGAGATTTTACGCTCAGCTGTTTGCCCTGTTTGCAGAGTAAAACAATTTAAAATGCAAATTTTGCTTAGCTATTTAAAAAAAAAATTTAAAAAAATCTTTGACCACATAGCAATAGTATTATATACGTAGCTTATACCACAGCACTGTTGAATTGTTTATTCTGACTGGTCACTCAGCTCTATAAGACAAATCACAGGTTCATATTAATGCGCTCTTTCTAATATGTTATTTGTTCTATAGTAACTATAGTATACTAACACACTATGGTCAGTCCGTACAGGATTTCACGGAGTTTTGTTGTGATTGTTGCGGCCAAAAATGATCGATTTTGCTGCGTTTTTTTTTTTTTTTTTCCCAAAATTTATGATGCAATTTGCATATTTTTGTGCTTTTTTTGAAACTACTTGAATTGGCAAAATTGAGATGAGAGCTTTTAGCTGTACTCATGTTTGACACACGTGAATCGAAGAGGGCTTCGACTGAATGCGATGTGATGACGTCACATGACGAGTTTCGGCCCAAATCTGCGTGAAATCTGTGGTAATTTTGTAAAATCGCAAACTCCTCTGAATATTGCGGAGTTTTTGCGTTAATTTCTCCTATCACGAAATCCTTGTTATAATTGTTGATGTGTTGAAGCTTTTGTAAGGAGATGTTTATTTATGGGTGGAGTTTCCGCTGTCAGCTCTTTGTAACAGTCTGAGGTAAAGCTGTAAATCTGTTTGAGTTTTTCATGACAGAGGTGCTTTCCAGTTTCTCGGTAACAAGACAAACCTGCATTTTTTTTCGTCTTTATAACTTAAAGAAAGAGGAGTAAGAGAGACTGGTGAAAGAACGACTGTTCATAGCCACTATGTGATATTAGGGATAACACGAACTAATGTCATTTTTTAAAAATTAATAAATAAAAGCAAATAGCTGTGGTTTAAGAGGAATAAAACATTTCAGGATGCGCTATTATTGGAAAATAATAAACTGTGGGGTAGTATCAGTAACTCCGCTTTACATCAGGCTGCATCACACCACTCCATCGTTGATTATTTTCCTATAACACTACGCCACATAGTGTTTTATTCCTTACTTACTTTGTGGCAATTCTCTATAATCCACAAGTCAAACAAGTTCCTGTCCAGCTCCACTGAGCACTCAGTTATTAACCTTTGACCTCTTGACCCCTCTCAGCTGAGCTGGGCGATTGTGACCCAGCAGAGCATGGCCTTGATCTGGTGTCGGAGTTCCGCTTTGTCCCGGAGCAGACGGAAGAGATGGAGGTAGCCATCTACAACGCCTGGAAAGAGTGCAGGTAACTGTGGCAGAGTTCACCGTGTAAAACAAATGGACAGCGGCATCAAGACAGGAAATAGGAAGCAGGTGAAGGAAGCTTGCGGATGTCGTCCGTAGGCTATCGCCTTGGATTATGTCCGTATCTTCCCTGCCTGCTCTCCTGGGGAACTGTTAACCCTGCTGCTTTGGGTGTGAGTTATGACCGTGCTCATGCCAGATGCAGTAGTGTGTAATCTACACAAGATGTGGACGGTCCTGATGGATCCTGCTGGGTGCGTTGCTACATACTGCAGGCAACGCATTCGTTTCAAGCACTGTTTTAAAAGGCAATGATTAAATGAATTGAGGAAACAATTATAAATTGATTATTGATTCGAATTGATTATATAAATTGATTATTATTGAAAAAGCACAGGCTACTAAATTGAATCATGTTGTATCATCTGTGGTATTGTCAAATATTGAATCGTTGCCTTAAGAATTGAAATTTAATTGTGTTGTGTGAAAGCCTGAGGTATTCACCCCTACATTTAAGTTGTTTATATTTAAATCCTCTACTTTTGCATATGATTATATAAGTAGGGCTGGGCGATATGACCAATGTGTATCACATTTCAACTGTACACGCTGCTTATCACGATATAATTTAGCTAACAAACTGTCTGCAAAACAGTAGTAAAATAAACAAAAACCGTTAAACTGACGTTGATACGTTTCTTTAATGCCTACAACGATAAAGATGTTTTTTTAAATCTAATTAACAGCATCCATGCAGTACCATTTAATTTGTAATTATTAAAAACAAAAAAAATACATCACCATACCAACAATATCTCAGAAAAGTGTACTGTGTAATCATTTATCACAAGATCAATATTATATTGATATATTGCTCAGCCCTAGTTGTAATAGATGATCTATCTAGTCTAGTGTATAAGGGATATAAAGAATAGTGGTCTGGGATACCATTTGGATGTCCAAAAAGTATGTTTACCCCTGACCACCACACTCATTTGCTTATTGAACATCGCAATCCAGATTTAGTCCCCCCCTTTGCTGTTGTAATAACCTCCACTCTTCTGAGAAGGCATTCTACTAGATTTTGGAGCGTGGCTGTGGGGATTTCTGTTCATTCACCCACAAGAGCATTAATGAGGTCCCGTGAAGGGAAATTGTAACGCTACAGCATTCAGAGACATCCTATACAATTGTGTACTCCCAGACTCGCATATACAGTCGGTGTGATGCTCGGGATGTCCACATACTTTTGGCCTAATAGGGTACTTTTAACACTTTAAGACACCATAAATATATTTAACCAAAATGATGTGGGAATGTTTTTATTTACTTTCCAATCTTGTCTATTCTAACTTCTGGTAAAGATTGTGGTGTGTAAGGAACCAGTTTAACAAATGCAGCAGTATATACAGTCAGTCTGCCTAATAAATCTAAAACTTTGCTGGCTAACTGTGCTAATGAAGGTCATGCTTTGATCAAGTTGTTGTGTAGTTCAGTTTTCTCTGCAGTTTTCACTTTAAAAACGCTAGAACGTCTTGTTGAGACGCTGTACGTGCCAAAGGGAAAGTTCAGGAATGTCTAGTTTTCAGAATATTTCATCATGTGAAGAGTTTTCCCAGGCAGCCACACATATCTGCTTCTGATTTAAGCTAGTCTGACCTTAAATCACACCCTTTATTGCTATCCTGTTTAAATGCTTCCTTTCAAATGGACATGATTCAGTATCATTTCATACCGAGTCATAGGGTCAGTCAGGCTGAAAGCCTTTGGAAGTCCCTAGATAACAGTGACAAAATTCCTCTACTGAGTCTCGCTATCTTCCAGGGCCCAGATGCCTGCACAGGCTGAGATAAACTACCTGAACAAGGCCAAGTGGCTGGAGATGTATGGGGTTGACATGCATATGGTTAAGGTAAGCATGACTAATTCCTCAGAAACGTGGGTATAGAATCGCAAAAAAAAAAAAAAAAAAAAAACCCAGAATTTCAAGTGCAGCTCTTCCAACTCTGCATGTATCCAGCAAGCTTTGTTCATTCTACCTCCAGGCCAGAGATGGAAATGAATACAGCTTGGGACTGACACCCACTGGAGTGCTCGTATTTGAGGGTGAAACCAAGATCGGCCTGTTCTTTTGGTAAGACGATTGTAAGGAGTGGTCAGATCTGTGTTTTTTTTTTTTTTTTTTTTTTTTTTTTTTTTTTTTGTTGTTGTTGTTGTTTCCTCTAAACATTTTATGTGTACACGTTTTCTGCATCGTGTGCATATGTTTCTCGCCTTTCTCAGGCCCAAGATCACGCGGTTAGATTTCAAAAAGAGCAAGCTGACCCTGGTGGTTGTGGAGGACGACGAACAGGTAATGCAGGACACCAGAAAACACAACGCCATGTCCTTTCCAACCTCTCAGAATAGATAATGCTCCCATTTATCCTGTCTGCCTGGCATGGTTACCATGTCTTCAGCTCCGAGTCCACTGCGTTGTGTGTAATTCAGTGCTGCTCATACCTACATGCTGTCCAATTTATCATCTTTCACTCCCTCATATGATGAAATGCAGTGCTGTTTAGAAGAGTCTTTATGGCTTCCTGTGCTGTCTGTTTCTGTCAGCACAAGGGACTAAACAGATATTCTGCAGTTTTTTTTTAAGGACCATTTAAGGATCCGTTTGTGGAATTCAGTGGCAACCACAAGTTGTTTTTTTCATCCTTAACCTTGTAGATATAAAGATCATAATTCTGAACAATATTTCAGCGTTCTCCATAATTGCTGCAG